>JASKGO010008287.1:0-24402 GCA_030556065.1 Holobus sp. GC000080 | reverse complement strand
AAAACGATTAAAGAAAATTTAAAAAATTACAAAATTTTTGAAAAATATATCAATGATTTATTTCAAAGTCAATACAAAGAAAGAAAAAAAAAAAACAGAAAAACGGAAAAAAAGAATTAGGTTTTTCAATAAATTTCAATCGAATTTAAATTTAATCTAATCTAATCAATGTTCAACTGCTTGAAGCTGCCGTCCACGCCAAACAGGTCGTCCAGATTGGTCGGTTTTCCCGGTCTCTTCGCCTCGTCAGCCTTGATGGTTTCCTGTGCGGCGAACCACGGAGTGTACTCCTTCATCTTTTCAATCCATTGGTCTAAACAAATGCAAAAAACAAGTAGCAAATTTAAAAATAGCAAAAAAAAAGTTAAAAAAAAATGAGTACCATGTAAATCTTGAAGTTTGCCAGCTTTGCCGCCGTATTCTTCGGGCAGCATGTCCTTGGGGATCATCTTGTAGAGCGACTCGAGGTCGTTGTGGATGAAGATGCGATTGCGTATCTTCTCGCTGAGGAAGGGCTTGACCCAGTTGACGATCGTGTCCACGATGGGACTGATGTTGATCACGTGCACCTCCTTCAGTTTGACGGGGTAGGCCTCCTGGACGATGACTAGGAACTTCTTGGCGACCGACGGTGTGATCTTAGAGAAGTGCGCCGCGCTCACCACCTTCGCGTCCAGAATGTAGACGTCGCCGGCGACGCCCGTCTGCTCGGCCTCCAGACGGATGTCGCCCATCATCAGCACCACCTTGAAGGCGTCGTAGATCGACGGATGGGTGACGGACGAGTCGAGGCCGCGGAAGCAGATCACGCGGCGACCGTTCGGAGTCAGACCCGGCAAAGCGGGAATGTTTCTATTGACAAAAAAAAAAGAAATCTTTAAATTGGTTTTGCTTTTTCAATTAATTTTAAACTTTTTTCTTTTTACATTTATTATTGATTTATTGAAAATTTAATAAAATTAGGTTAGGTTAGGTTAGATTATGTTATAATTGTGAAGTAATTAGCAGTGTTTTCTATCGATGAAGTCAATGAATTTTTTTAAATTTTTATTTTTTGCATTTTTACGTTGACTTTGAAAAAAAATCAGTGATATATTTTTCAAAAATTGCTTCGTTTTTATTAATTTTATTTATTTTTAAATATTTAAATATATTATTTAAAAAAATAGAAGAAAAATAAAGAAGATTTCTATTTTTTTTTTGTAATTCCAAAATTAGCCGCTGCTGGCGCACAAAGCGCTAGTGTCGCCCTTTTTTCTTTCATTTAATTTTATTTCTTTTTTTTACTGTTTTTCTTGTGTTTTTTATTAATTTTAATTTTTAAATTATTAAAAATATATTTCATTAGCTAAATGTGACTTGAATTACATAAAAAATTAATCAAATTTAATGATTTTTGATATGAAATTCAGGAATTCTTTTGGAGTGCTTTGAAATTCAAAGCTGAAATTTGAATTTTTAAGTTTTTAAGCTACTAAAAGTTTTTCGATAAGTTTTTAAATGAAACAATACAATATTTTTTTATTAAATGCATAATTTTTGCTAATTTCAGCTAACTTTTTGCATTTTTCATGGGCTTTTTTAAGTTAAAAATGTTATTTAAATATATTTTTTCACTTTAACAAAAAATTGTTACTGTTAATTAATAAAACTAATTAGATTCTTTAAATTTATAATTTTCTTTATGAATTTCTTCATTGGATTTCAATAAAAAAATTTTATAACTCAATTTTTGAAGCTTCTTTGCATCGATTTAAAATTATGTTTTACTTTAGAAATTGAAAGAATTCATTTAATTCCTTCTTTTAAACTTGAAAAATAAAGCTAATTTTACAAACTATTGAAAAATATGATTATTTAATTGTTTTGCATATTTTTATAAAGATTTAATTATATAATTAAATAAAAAATTGTTTAAATTAAGAGAAAATTAATAAACAAACTTGGAGACTTTAAAGTGACGCTAGAAAAGTAACCCAAAACTTTTAAAAAAAAAATAATAATTAAAATAAATATTTAAGATAATACAATATTTATTTAAATTAATATTATTTTAATTAATTTTTTGTTTATTTACTTTGATTTTTAATGTTTTTTATTTAGTTTTCTAAAATTGTAAAACTTTTACGATTTTTTTAAAATAATTTATGAAACAAATAAAGTGTTTAATCCCGCGAAGAATGAATTTAAATTCATTTAAATGAAGTAATAGATTACCTTTTTGTAATTTCTTATGATTTTTCATAATTCAGAATGTGTAAATTTGTGAAAGTTATCAAATTTGTGAAATTGAGAAAACTTTAATAAAGTTTCGTAAATAAAAATGCAATACAAGAAAATAATGATGAAATAAATAAACAAAAAATAAAAAGTAAAACTGAAAAAAACTGATTAAAAAACTGGTAAATCCTTACACATTCTTAACAATTTCCTGGATTTCGGGCCTGGTTACATCTCTGTTGGTGAACAATTCGGGACAGGCAGTTCGCATCGTGAAGTACATGTCCAGCTTTTTCTTGGTGCGTTCCAACGAAAAATTGCAGCCTCTCAAAAACGTCAAAATGCGATGCTCATCTAAAAATAAAAACCCACTAAATAAACAAATAATCAAAAAAAAAAAATTTTTTTTTAATCAATTGACAAAAAATAAAATAAAATATTTAAAATAGTTGTTTTTTAAATTATAAAAAAATAATTTTAAAATGTAAATTTAACCATTATTAATCAATGAAACAATGAAACGAATGGAAAATGAAGAGACAAAAAATTCAAATGGGAAAGGAATCGATTAGCAAATTGAATCGTTCAATTTTTAATATGAACAGCAAGAAAGTGGTATTAAAAGTTGCCGATGAATGAAAATCAATAATCAATAGAATCAATGGAATCGATAAATGATATTATGATTACGATACGTAGATTGATACCTCTGTATGCAGTTGGTTAATGAGAATCTATACAGATGACCATGGAGGCCAACGGTAATAATAACAATGGGAAAGTGAAAAGAAAAGGGTTAAAGGGTTAAAAACGTTAAAAAAAGTTTAAAAAAGTTAAAGGGAGTTAAAAGAAGGGTAAAAAAAAGTAAAAGTGAAAGGTACTGAAGTACTGACCCCAGGAATCGGGCAGATGGGGCTGCTTGGTGAGCCATTCCTTGATGTGCTCCAGATGCTGGTCCCTGGCCGCCGGATCTTCGTTCAGTTCTTTTCGGATCAGAACTTGCATCTGCTCGTCTGGTTGAATTAAAGCCATTTCTGAAATTTAAATAGAAATTAAAAATTAATTCACTTTTTTTTAATTACATTTTTTTTTAACTAAAATTTTATTTATTTATTTATTTTTAAATTATTTATTTGTTTATTTTTAAATTATTTATTAATTTTTAAATAATTTATTTATTAATTAATAATAGAATTTCAAATAAAAAATGGAAATTTACAAAAAAGAAAAAAGTAGAAAAAATAAGGAAGCAATTTTATTTAGAAAAGTGGCAAACTAATAATGTTTGCCTTATAATTGTCTATTTTTATCGTTGGTTTTTTTTTTAATTAATAAAAAGCCCAATTAATTGCAATTAAAATTTCCTTGAATTTCACGTTTAATGAATACGTCCATAATTACTCTTTTTTTTTTTCTTCTTTTTTTTTCTAGTGTTTCAATTGGGTTTTTTGCTTTTGTACTTTTAATTCCGGTTTGCTAATTAAACAATCAGTTTTCTGATTGGATTGACTTATTTTTTTTTCTCAGTAATTTTCCTTTAGTTTTTATTTTTTATTTTAAAACATATAAACTTTAGGATTTTCTTTGAAAACTAAAATAATTTTTTTCTTTCTCACTTTTTAATATTAATTTTAATATTTTTTGTTTTTAATAAATTTTTCATTTAAAATTTGAATTATATTTTTTTATGAATTATTGAAAAAATACTTAAAAAAAACTAATTTAAAAGAAATTTAAATCGTCGTAGATATTGAAGATTTCATTTAATTAGATTTATTCCCTTTTTTTTCCTCAAATTTCACTAATTATTTAAGCAAAATTTTAGTTTTTCGATTAGATTTATATTCCCTTTTAGTCGTTTTTTAAGTTTTATTATTTCTTTTTACTTTAATAACTTTGTTTTTTAAATTTTTTATCAGATAAAAATGATAAATTTGTAAATTTAAAAAATAAACTTTTTTTTGTCAAATTAAAATGTTTAAAAATTCCTCAAAAACTAAGTTAAAAGTATTAGAAAAACATAGTAAAAATTGAAAACTTTCTTTATTTTGATTTTTCACCATTTTTGTTTTCAATTTCATTAATTATTACAGCAATTATTATTTTATTCAATTGATTAGCTTTCGGTAAATAATTTATTTTCTTCTTTAGTCATTTGAAAAATTTTCTTATTTCATTTTCCTTACATTACTTTAAAAAAATTTATTTTTTGATTTTTTAGATTTTTCCTTGGAAATTTAAAGTTAAAATTATTTATTAAATAAAAAAAAATTATTAAAATAATATACTAATCGAATCAAAGTTAAGAAATAAAAGAGATAACAAAAATAAAAATAAAATTTTCAAACGATTTTCCGCTTTTTCCTTTTCAATTCCTTCAATTCCAATTATTTATAATTATGCAATGAGTTTTCAGATAATTGTCTTTTCTTTAATTAGTTTTAATTTGTTTATTAATTTTTTAATTAAAAAAATCTTTACATTTTCCATTGAAAAAGAATTTTCCCTATTAAAAAAAAAAAATGAATAAATTTAGCAAAAGACAATAAAAAACAATTAAAAACCGAATAAAATAAATAATAAAAAAAAACACAGCCATAGAAAAATAGAAAATTCCTCTAGACAAACTAATTGCCTAATAAAACAATCAATTAAAACAACAAAACATTACTTTTATTACTTTATTGAAGAATCATTTTTTTATTTCCTTTGAAATTTTTGTTATTTAAAACCCGAAAATTAATTGCAAATACAATTTAAAAAAATATATATAAAAAAAACAATCAAATTTAAATGATTTCATAATTTGATTATAAAAACAACGAAACAAACACCGGAAATAACAAATAGAAAGAAAAAACGAGAAACAATTATAAAAAGTTAGTTACAAAAGAGTAAAGTCATTACAGAAGCTAATTGAAAATAATTTCGTAATGGTAATGGTAAAATGGCAAAAGCCATTTGCGATTTGCAATTGAACTCAGTCAACAAAACGAAATTCACAACTCACGCAAACGCTGAAAATAAAAAAATAAAAAAACAGAGGCGAAAAAAGAAAAAAGCGATTGGTGGTGCAGCACAGACTGCGCACTTTCTAAAACTCATAAAGTCTACTTAAGCACAACGAATATGCGCAATAGTTGGAGAGGCATTTTCGTTCGTTGGCCAACATTTAGAAAATACTAAAAATCTCTTTAAAAAGTGAAAGTCCATTTGAACTTTTCCATCTCTGTTTCTCCGGTTCTGCTTCTTCTTTATCTGTTTGACTCTATCTTTATATTGCTATTGCTATTGCTTTTTTACAACTTTTAAAATCAATTTGCTTTTTTAAATTTAATTTTTGACTTTAATTAAATTAATTAACAAATTAAAATATTAATTTATTAAATAAAGTAAAAATACCATTAAAAATTGGAAAATAAAATTAAAATTAAAAGTAACTTACTCTTTGGTTCCTAAGGTGTTTTTTTTTTTTTTTTAAAGAAAAACTACAAAACAAATAAACAAAACAATTTTTTTTTTGTGGATTTTAAGTAAACCGAGAAACAAACGAAACTGAAGAAGTACTTTCTGATGGGATTCTGAACCTTCTTCGGCGAGTTTTTGAGCACGGAAGAGTGCGAACTGAGAAAAGTCCGCGGACTGCTTAAGTCTTATACTGCTCACCTTTTACGCTACAATAACTTTCCCACCTTTTCCAACATTCCGCTTTTTTATTATTTTTTTTTTTTAGTTTTTTAGTTTAACAATTCCAGGTATTATTTCAAATATCGAATCTATTCAATCAATTCTCTTTTGTTTTTCATTTCGTTAACAATTGCAATTTAGTGAAAATTCCATAAAATTAATTAAAAAGAAGTTGAATTTTTTTTTATCAGAAAATTTTTCATTTTTTTTTTTCATTGAAATTTTTTTTGATTTTTAGATTTTTTTTTACTTTTTTTTTTTTGAAATTTATAACACTTTTTAGATATATTTTTTAAATTAATAAATTGTCGTTAATTGGATGCGCTTGGATGTATCTGTAAAATGTTTACTTTGTTAATTGTTCATTTTTTTTTAGCGTTTTTACAGTTATTTTCTGTTATTTCTTTCTTGTTCTGTTTAATTTTGCCCGCGAAATGTAATTAATTAACGATAAAATAATGAAATTAATGAAGGCAATTTATTTTATTTTTTATTTTTGGTGAAATTGCCTGATTTCAATTCAATTGTGCAATACTTTTGGCGATTTATAACTAAAGAAAGACGAAAGAAAGACTAAAAAAAAACCTAAAAAAAGACGAACCATGTAGTATTTAATGGACTCCACTCGTATAAATCATATAAATAAAGTAAATAGACCATATAAATCCATTTTACATAACGTCTTTGCCTTTTATTTTAATATCGCATTAATTGCACACTATACAGGACTTTTTTTTGAGATTTTTTTTAATGTTTAATGTACTTAAAAAATGAACCAAACGGATTTTAATTTTAATTTTCTCATATTTAAAACAGTTAAAAATATATTTTTAAAGTTCAATGCATTTTTTTAAAGAATTTTTGAAGCATTTCCAATATTAAAAGTTTAAAACGTTGAAAAGTTTAAAAGAATAATCAAAAAAAGTTGCAATTCTCAAAATAAATGAAATAAATTGATGAAAAACTTTCAAAAATTCAAAATGGCGTCTGTAGGTCAAAACACAAAAAGTGAAAACAAATGAAAATTTTAATATTTTTTCAAACGAAAGTATTGCCAAAAAATTGGAAAAAAAAGTAGTTTCTTCTTAAAAACATTGTTATTAAAATGAATCACCCTGTAAATTAAGTTTATTGAAGAGATTGTTAAGTAACAGCTAAGAAATGAGTCATCCTGATCTTTCTATTCTCTTTTATATGCTTTTTCTTTTCTTTTCTTTTTTGTTTTATGTTTTTTCTTTTTTGCTTTTTCAATTTAATTTCATTGATTTTTAATTGCTTATTTTAGTTTTATTTATTTGATTTTTCTTTTTTTTTTTTCGTAATTTTTGTGGGTCTTTAATTGGATTTTCCATTATTTTTAATAATTTTAAGTTGTTTTTTTAATTTTCTTTCACTTTTAATAACTTTAAGTTCTTTTTTAAGTTTTGTCCGGTTAAAAAAAATTTCTTTCATTTTTTTAAATCTTTTTTTTGTTTTTTTTTGTTTTGTTCAATTAAAAAACAAAATCATTTTATTCAGTTTTTTTTTATTTATTTTTTAATCATTTAATTAACTTTAATTTAAATTTAAAATTTTTAAAATATTTTTATTTTAAATTTACTTTTCTTGCAATCTTTTGAAAAATTTGATTTTTTTTTAATTTTTCAATTTTATTTTGTATTAAATTAAATAATAAATATTAAATTACATTTTTATTAAATAATGGTTTCAATAAATTTTCCATAATTTATCAAATACTAACTTGAATTTAAAGATTTAATTTTAAACTCTTAAAACTTGGGAAAAAAAAAGGAAAACAAAAGTTACAAGCAGAGTTTTCGAAACAAAGACCACAATAAACATTAACTCCATCGATAAATTAATCAAGCAAATATTGCCACCGCATTAAGGAGATCGATAACTTTTAATAATTCAATAAAAAAATTCATTAATAAAAAAATCAATAACATATAGCATCGTATAATGAAATAAATAATGCAATTGATGAATTTCTATATCAAAAAGTCCTCAAATCTTCTCTCATTTATTTTCCAATTTCTTTATTAATTTATTACTTTTATTTATTAAATATCAAATGATTTTTAAATAAAATTCGTAGAATTTTAATTCATTAACTTATTAACAAATAAAAATAAATTAACGAAAAGAACAATTAAAAATTCTTGCGCAAAATTAAATCTAATTAAAGAAGCAAAAGTTGCGAAAAAGGAAACGACGAAATGCGCTGCAAGTAACCAAAGCATTGAATTATTTATTTATTTATTAATTATTTGGCAAGTTTCTCCAACTTATTATATACCCGTGTAATTTCTACATATATAAAAAAGTATTCTTTGCAATTGTATTTTATTTATTTTTCATTATGTGCAGCATATCGAAAATCGCGCATCTTTCCACTTTGCAATTCGTAATTCGTAATTTGCACATTGCAAATATTTATTTTTAATCGATATTTCTTCATACGCCTATTTACTAGCTGAGTATACATAGAGGATAAAGTATATAAATGTAAGTAATGTAAATAATATATGTAATTAGAAAGCTAAAACTATAAGTTTCGACACAATTACTAATTTGTTTTTAATTGCACTAATTTTACTCCTTTTTTTTTTTTCGTTCGGTTTCTTCTTTTTTTTTTTGGTGAATTCTTCTTTTATTTCGTTTTAATTATTTTTGTGTATAGAAATTTTATTTGTTTTTTATTGGATGTAAAATTTATTGTAGAAAATAAATCTTTAGAAGCTTTTTTTGTCAGTTTTTAATTCTTTTTCAAGTTTTCTTTTAGAAGAATTAAATTTTCTTTTTTTTTTTTTCTTTTTTGATTTTAAAATTACAAATTGCTTTCATAATCAATAACTTCAACTTTAGGTAAGCAGAAAATTATAATTTTAATAGATATAAGAAATATTTTTAATTTAATTAAAATATTTAAAATTATTATTGGAAATTTACTGATGAAAACCAATAAAATTAATACAATTTTCAAAAAATTCTTTTTTTTTTCTTTTTATTGTTTTTTTTTTTTCATTTTATTGAAAAAAAATATAATTAAAAAAAATAACCTCTATAACCTAATTTTAACCTATTTTAACCTAAAATAACTTTTGAAACATTTTCCCAACCTTTAAAACCCTTATAGTTACATTTTTCAAATGAGAAAACCAAAAAATTCAACAAAATTGAGAATTAAAAGGAATTGAAATGAATAGAAAACAAAAATAAACAATTAAAATCAATTGATTTTTAAACTTTAATTAAACTTTTATAACTAAACTGATATAACTAACTAAAGAAAATTTTAAAGAACAAATTGCTTTTTCTATCAAACTTTAACTTTAGGTAAATTAAAGCTTTTTAATTAATTAAAATTTTTATTATTATTTGAAATTTACAGGGGAAAAGCAATAAAATTAAAACAATTTTAAATAATTTCTTTTTTTTTTTTTTTTGTTAACTGAAGGAAATATAATTAAAAAAAACTAACCTCTAAATTCTAACCATAACCTAATTTAACCTAAAATAACTTTTGCAACATTTTCCAAACTTTAAAACCCTTTTAACTAATTTTTTTTTTATGAGAAAACCAAAAAATCATCGAAATTGATAGAAAAATGGTTGAAAATATATAAAAAACACAAAAATAAACAATAAAAATCGATCGATTTGTTTGGAATAAAAACAGAGAGACAAGAAAAATGAAGGTAAAGTAAAGAAAGGGAAATTAGAGAAAGAGAAAATGAAAGATAGGCCACGTGAGTTATAATTAAGCAAACCCTAAAAGAGAACTTTGTTGTGCATAATTGAACAACTTGGAACAGCGTCTCATCGTTTAGATGAATTATTTAAAACGGCTACACGTTAATAATCCTTCAATTATCCTTCTCTTTTCATACAGGACATCAAAGAATTCTCTTCGAAAAGTTTTATTTTTTAATTTTCATTTTTAAATTCATTTTTTTTAAATTCATTATTAAAGAATTTAAATTAGAGAAGAAAAAAGAGTTATTTTTATTTAGTTTTATTTATTTATTTTTTATATTTAGTTATATTTATTTATTTTATAAAAAAAAAATATAAAAAATTAATAAAAACAAAGAAAATTTATTTGTTCATTATTTATTTAGTTTTTAATATAAGAAAGTTGTTAAAAATTAACTTAGAAAAGAAATAAAAACGTAAAATTTTGTGAAATATTTAATTGAAAAATTATATTAAAAAACACCCTGTATATTATGTAAAAGAGTGGAATATTGCTGCGAAATTCAAGGGGCGGCTGGAATAATTTCCCCGTTTCCCCGTTTCCCCGAGAGCCGTGGGAATCCGTCCATCTTGCTTGACCTGCGGCCCGCAAAGCGGCAATCAATCGAAGAGGACAGCGATTGGACCACGACATCCAAGTGCACGGCTAGCTGGCCAAGTTCAGAAGCGACGGTCAGTCCATCCACTTCATCGGTCACGTCACCACAGCACGGACCGACTGACCGACTGAAGAGATCAATCAGCGATCGGAGTGACCAGCGGTCACCAATAGGGAGATTAAGTTCTTCTTAATATACTTTTCCTTGGAGCAGAATAAAGAGTCGGTTGGGGAAAATGATGGAATTTAAGGTGCAGGGCCTGGTGGCCGACCTGATGCCCAACATCCGGTTGATGCAGGCCTCCGGTTACTTCATGTTCAATTACCATGCGGATAACAGCGGCAGTTTGCACACTTTGCGCATCATGTACTCCTCGTTGCATTTGGTCCTCGTCCTAATTCAATTCGGGTAAGTTAAAAGTTTCATTTTTATTTGTTTTGATAGTTTTTTATAATTTTTTTGTTAGTTTTGGATTTCTTTTTTGTGGTTTTTAATGAGTTAAAAATTTATTTTGAAATTGATTTCAATGGAATTTGGAATTTTTTGTTTTTCAGATGTACTTTTGGGAATTTGGTCATTCAAATGGACGACGTCAATGATCTTTCAGCTAATACCATCACTGTCCTGTTTTTCACACACTGCATTACGAAATTTATTTACTTTGCTGTTAGATCGAAACTTTTTTACAGGTAAAACTGAAAATTGTGAAGTTTTTTTTTGGCAGGGAATTAAATGATTTGAATTTTCCCGCGCACCGGAAACAGGACCTTAGGAATTTGGAACAATCCAAACAGTCATCCGCTGTTTGTGGAATCTAATAACCGGTACCATGCCATCGCTGTGACGAAGATGCGAAGGGTTTTGGTGATTGTCCTGGTGGGAACTGTCATTTCAGCGTGCTGTAAGTCCCGTTATCCCTTGTAATCTTTTAAGGACACTATTTTCATTTTTTTAACTTTCAATTTTATTTGAAAAAAAAGTTTTCTTTTAACAAAGAAAAAATATGCAGCGCCACTGGTATCGTTTAAATTTTCACTTTTAAATTAAAAATCATTTACGGAAAACCGGAAAGTCAAAGTTGAAATTTTATTTTTGATTTTGATAAAGAATGATATGCTCTATAAAATAAGAGTGAAAATTAAAAATTCTAAGCGGTAACTTTTGAGAAAAGTTGACTTAAATGAAACACTTCAGGTAAATAACGCTACAAGCGGAGACACCGCGCACTTAAAACTAATTTCCGGAAAACCGGAATGATAAAGTTGAATTTTTATTTTTGATTTTATGAAACAACTATACCCTTTATGAAATGAGATCAAAAATTCAAAAATCTATTTAGTGACTTTTGAGAAAAGTGGTCTTAAATGAAACACTTCTTCTTAATAGCGCTACAAGCGGGGACATCGTGCACTTAAAACTAATTTCCCGAAAACCGGAACGGCAAAGTTGAATTTTTATTTTTGATTTAATTAAACAATAAAATCCTCTATAAAATGAGATCAAAAATTCAAAAATCTACTTNATATATTCCATAAAATGAGGTCAAAAATTCATAAATCTACTTAGTGACTTTTGAGAAAAGTGGACTTAAATGAAGCACTTCTTGTTCATAGCGCTACAAGCGGGGACCCGGCGCACTTAATAATTATTTTCGGAAAACCGGAAAAACAAAGTCGAAATTTTATTTTTTATTTTACCAAAGAACAAAATTATCTATAAAATAACGTTAAAAACTATAAAATAGACTCCGTGCATTTTGTTAAAATTTGATTTAAATGATGCCTCGCAAAGAAAAATAATTTCCGGAAAACCGGAAAAATATATGATTTCTTTCGAATTAATTCTATTAATTTCAGGTTGGACCGGCGTAACATTCGTCGGAGACTCAACTCACACCAGAAAGGACCCGAGCAACGAGAACGAGACCATAACAGAGGAAATCCCCCGACTGCTGATAAACTCCTTCTATCCCTGGAACGCAATGTCCGGTCTACCCTACATCCTGTCGCTCGTCTATCAGGTCTACTACGTGCTGTTCTCGATGCTGCACGCCAATCTACTGGACGTGATGTTCTGCTCCTGGCTGATCTTCGCCTGCGAACAGCTGCAGCATCTCAAAGGCATCATGAAACCTCTGATGGAACTCTCCGCCACTCTGGACACCTACGTTCCCAAAAGTGCTGAACTCTTCAGGGCTGCCAGTGCAAATTCACAGGATAATCTCATTGAAAATGGTATTTAATTTTTTCTTTTCTTTAATAAATAATAATAAATAAATTAAATTAAATTAACAAAAAAGTAATATAAAAAAAAAATTAAAAAAAGAAAAGAAAGAATAGAAAAACAAAATTTAAAAAATTGCAGATTACAACAATATGAAGACCAATGAAGATCTGGACCTGAAGGGCATTTACAGTACGCAACAGGAAATGGGGATGAATTATCGAACGGGTGCCTTGCAGCAATTCGGGGCCAATGGCGGCAATATTGGTCCCAATGGATTGACTCGCAAGCAGGAGCTGATGGTGCGATCGGCCATCCGCTATTGGGTCGAAAGACATAAGCACGTTGTTAGGTAACAATTAATTCTCTTTTTTATTTGTTTTTCTTCTCCTTCGTTTTTTTTTTTTTTTTTAATTTTTTTTCTTTGATTTCTTTTTCCATTTTGAATTAACTAAAATGAAATTAATTAATTAAAGATTGGTAAATCACATTGGAGACACTTACGGAATAGCCCTCTTGCTTCACATGTTGACCTCAACGATCACTTTGACTCTTTTGGCTTATCAGGCCACTAAAGTAAGAAAACTTTCACTAAAAGAAAAAAATCCAAAAATTTATTATTAGATAAAAATGTGTTAATTTAATTGTTAATTAGATCGATGGAGTGTCCACTTACGCAGCATCAGTTTTAGGCTACTTGTTTTACGCTTTGGCTCAAGTGTTCCTCTTCTGCATCTTTGGCAATCGACTCATTGAAGAGGTAAACTTAAAAACTAATAGATACCATAAAAAACATTTCAATAAAAAATTAATAATCAAGTAAAAAGATAATCGAAACTTAAAGTCTTTCTTTTTTTGTTCTGTTAAATAGAGTTCTTCAGTGATGGAGGCAGCATACAGTTGCCACTGGTACGACGGCTCCGAAGAGGCCAAGACCTTCGTGCAGATCGTGTGCCAACAATGCCAGAAGGCTCTGTCCATATCGGGCGCCAAGTTCTTTACCATTTCTTTGGATCTCTTCGCTTCGGTAAAATTTCTTTTAATTATTTTTCATTTAAATTTTCCACATTTTTTTGCACTTATTTTTATTTTTTACTTATTTAATTTATATTTTTTTTTTGCTTTATTAATAAAATTTTAATTATTTGTAGGTTTTGGGTGCTGTTGTCACCTACTTTATGGTCTTGGTACAACTTAAGTAAGAAGCAAAAGAAGAGAAAAGCAAAACTAAGATATTTCTAAAGAAAAGAAAAAAAAAGAGGAAAGAAACAAAGAAAAATGCATTCAAAGTGTCTTAAAAAAAATACAAATTACAAATTATATAAAAATAAATATTGTAATATTTAGTTTGCACAGTTTTAAGGACACAGTGCCAAGGTCTGCGTACTTTCTTTGTGCCTGAAAAATATTGAGATATGGAGCAGTATTTACACGAATTAATTGGTTTCGTTTTTCTTTAAATTTAATTTTTAATAAGTGATTTGGACTTTTTTTTTGCTGCAAAAAGTATCGTTATTAATGAAAAATCAGCACAAAATGTTATCGAGAATGTTTAAAAGTTTATAAAGTTTGTTTTTTTGTATTGAAGGTATTGAAAATTAGCGCTAAAGTGCAAATAATGTGAGATAAGTAACGCAAATCAGGCTAGTTTTTAAGAGAATTAGAATATTTTAATGGACTTTATTGTCAATGTATTTTTCAAAAGATAAACTAAACTGCTAATAAATTATCGTATTTAAATTAAGAAAACAACGAAATTATTACCAAAAAAGGATTTTTTTTAAATTGCAAAACTTTTGTTTTGCTACTCTTTTGCTCTGTTTTAATTTTTAAATATATTTTTTTATAATTTTTTCTGTTTTGATAATTTTTTTTTACGGAAAAACAGGAACAATGTTTAAAAATAATAATTTAAAAAGAAAAAGTGTTAAAAAAGCAATAAAAAAATTCAAAACTGAAGAAATGATAAAAAAGCAATTTTTAAAAATTCTAATCCGAAATTCTGTTAAAATTATTTTTTTTTAAAAACCAAATTGAAATACCGTTAAAATTAAACAATGTTTTAAAAAGAAAAACTAAAAAAGAGACAAAAAAAAATTTTGAAAAAGAAAAATTGAAAAAGTTATAAAAGAAAGTTTTTTTTTTCTTAATCAAAACTGAAAAACTAATAAAAAAATAATTTTTTAAATAGAAAAACTTAAAGAAAGTGATTAAAAACTTAATTTAAAAAAAACCAAAACAGAAAATGTGATAAAAAGCAATTTTCATAATTCAAAATCAAAATTCTGTTAAAAAAAATCAATTTTTTAAAAGCAAAACAGAAAGACTATTAAAAAACAATTTTTTGAAAAGAAACACAGAAAAAGTGACAAAAAACACATGTTTTAATAAGAAAAACCTAAAAAATGATAGAAACGCTATTTTTTCTAAAGAAAAAATGATAAAAAAGCAATTTTTTCTAAAGAAAAACTGAAAATTTAATTAAAAAAAAAATTATAAAGCAAAACAGAAAAAATAAAATTGAAAACTTCTAATAATAAATGAATCAAACAGATGTCGCAACGCTTCGCGAATCCTGCGAAAATCAGTCCGATCCTGCGAAAAGTAGGGCGCAGGATCGGTGCAGTCAGCTGTGGTCCCCAGGACAAGGACCCTCGACGGATCCTTCAGTAGACGACTGCTCATTCCTTCTGACAATACACTTTTTCTTGCCCCGTTGCCCCCAAGAAAAAGCAATAAAATTCCAAGTGAAATCACTGCAGTCCTCGCACTCAAACAGGACAATCATCCTTAAAACGTATAACAATCCTGCAGGATAATTCTCGCTCAAGCCCGACAATACACAGAAGGTATTTTTTATTTCGCAATTCATTACTATAGTCCTTCTTTAAATGTTTTAATGAAATTCAATTAAAAAAATTAAAAAATAAAATAAAATATTCAAAAAACAGTAATAGAAATTAAAATAAAACAAAAGGATAATAAAGAAAGGATGAAAGTAAAAAAAAAAAAAGCAGGGAAAAGTTCAGAAGAAGCATGGCAAAATGTAGATATAAATCATTTGTTGCTCTCCGACGGAATCATTGGGGCGGCAAACAAATTCGGGGGTGGCAGTAGTAGTAGTGGGGTCAATGTGGCGCCTGGTCGGCAAGCGGCGGCGGCACATTGCCGCCTCCCAGTAGTACTCTCCGAGGACTCGCGATGGATACACGCCGCACGCTGCGTTGCGCTTCCTGCAATTTTGCGTAAAGTTTAACGTTTTACCATTTACTAGTATTGTCCTTTGGATTGATAATTTAAACAAAAAAACGATTTACCGTGGAGTCGAAAAATTTATTAGAGGCTATCACGCCTAATTCCAGGATCAGGAGTTTGGGTAATTATTTTTTATCATTATTTTTATTATTAATATGGATAATTAATTTTTTTAAATTATTTTTAATACTAATTGTTAATGTAAACATAAGTTAACTTTTTAATTTAATTATAAATTTAATTAAATTAAATTAAGCTTTGAAAAGATTTATTTTCTTTGTGTAAAAGTAAAGTTTTTAATAATTTCAGTAAACTCATATAGCTTCGTAATTATTATTATATTTATTAATTAATTAATTAAATTATTAAAACTTTTTTTAATTAATTTTTATACAAACTGCTTTATTAGTGGAGGAATCGAATAATTGTCTTTTGAGAAAAACTAATTTTTCCTCGCATTTGCTAGAAATAAACAAAACGGAAAGAAAATGGATTCGACGCACTTAAAAATAATTTCCGGAAAACCGGAAATACATAGATAAAATTTTATTCCGGATTTTCATAAAGGATAATATGTCCTATAAATTAATAGTCAAATTTTAAAAATTGATGCTGTGTTTTTAGAGAAAATTTGATTTATATATTGCCCTAGCCCTAGAAATGGACATCGTGCCCTTAAAACTTATTTCTGGAAAACCAAAGAGACATTAATGAAATTTCTTTATTGATTTTGCTAAGGAATAATATGTTCTATAAAATAAAAGTAAAAATTATTAATTCAAATCGGTAATTTTTTGATAAAAATTGACTTTTATGTTGCACTTGATTTTTATTAACTATAAAATTGAAAGCCACGCTTCTAAAACTTATTTCCGGAAAACACAATCAGTCAAAGTGAAACAGGAACTAAAAATACAAAAATTGTGTTCATCAGAGTAATTATAATCCTAATTATTGGCCATTAAATTCAACAAAACAAAAAAAATAAAGAAAATACAGACAAATCCGTAAAAATTCAAATAAGAAATTAGTAAATTCAATTAGTCGATTGAAAGTTCCATTTATTTTTTTTATTGGATCGGTAAATTGATAAGGGACCAAAGGAGACTAATTAATACTAATTAATTGAAAGGAGGGAATCCTTTAAGGACTAATTAATCAAATTAGTCGCTCGGAATGCGAGTGAGGAAACGTCGCACAATAAAAAGAAGAAGAAGAAGCGAGAAGAAGAGTCGAGAGGAGTCCGCTCGCAATGAATATTGTCGAAAAAAGGACTGAAAAGGACGAAAAAGGACACTCGCATTTAAAAAGCATGAGTCGCGCAATTTTAAGAAGCAATTTCACGTTATTAAAAGCCGCACGAAGCGATGCGGCGCTCGGAAGAGACGGGAAATATTTGCAGAAGAGAATCCTCCGCAGTACACTCACACTATCCTTTGCCAGGATATTATTTACAGGAGTTTCGCTTTAAAGAAAATTGTTTCTTTGTTATATCGTCTTTTTTTCTCTTTCTTCTCATTTTTATTTAAATTCTTCTTAAGCATTAAATTCCTCTTTTTATTTTTCAGAGCTTTTTTTTGTTTTTTCATTATTTTTAGGAATTACAATATTTTTTATTACAATTTTATTTCTTATTATAGTTTAAAAATAAATACAGAGTGGTTCATTAGTAAAGGAAATTGATAATATTGTGGCCAAAAAAATCTTTCCGGTTTTCCGGAAATAAATTTTAAGGGCGCGGTGCCCCCGCTTGTAGCCCTATTAAGAAAAAGTGTTTCATTTAAGTCAACCCTTCTCAATAGTCACTAAGTAGATTTTTGAATTTTTATTCTCATTTTATAAAGGATATTATTGTTTAATAAAATCAAACATTAAAATTCAACTTTGTCGTTCCGGTTTTCCGGAAATAATTTTTAAGTGCGCCGAGTCCATTTCTATAGTAGATGAAAAGCCAGTGCAATATTTAAGTCAATTTTTCTCAAAAGTCACTAAGTAGATTTTTCAATTGTTGATTTCATTTCATGAAGGATATAGTCGTTTTATAAAATAAAAAATAAAATTTCAACTTTTTCATTCCGGTTTTCCGGAAATTAGTTTTAAGTGCACGGTGTCCCCGCTTGTAGCGGTTTGAAAAAGAAGTGCTTCATTAAAGTCAACTTTTCACAGAAGTACACCACATAGATTTTAAAATATTCACTCTTATTTTATAGAACGTATTATTCTTTTTTAATATCGATAATAAAATGTCAACTTTGCTCTTCCGGTTTTCCGGAAATAATTTTTAAGTGCGCGGTGTACCCCTTTTATAGCGTTATCTACAAGAAGTGCTTGATTTAAGTCAACTTTTCTCAAATGTCACTCTTAAGATTTTTTAATTTTTACTCTTATTTTATAGAGCATATAGTTCTTCAACAAAATAAATGTAAAATTCCATTTTTGACTATTTGTGTTTTCCGGAAATAAGGTTTAAATGCTCAGCGTCCAATTCTATAGTATGTGGAACACGAATGCAACTTAAAAGTCTATTTTTTTTTTCAAAAGTTACTAAGTGGATTTTTTAAATAATACTCTTATTTTATAGAGCATTTTATTGTCTATAAAAATCGATCTAAAAACTCCCACTTTGTCTTTCCGGTTTTCCGGAAATTAATTTTTTAATGCGCGGTGTCTATTTCGGTAGAATCCGGAAGTCGAGTGCAATATTTTACGTCACTTTTTCTCAAATGCCACTAAGTAGATTTTAAAAAAATTTCTCGAATATTATAAAATATATTATTCTTTATCGAAATCAAGAATAAAATTTCCATTTTGTCCTTCCGATTTCCCGGAAATAATTTTTAACTTTTTTAATTGCGTAGAGCATCCACTACAATATTGCTTGCAAACCATCAATTAGATCATCATTTAATTTTAAAATCCTTTTTATAGTCCTTTATAAATTGTAATTAATGTATAGTACGAGTAATTAATATGAGTTTATAAAATAATAATGCATATGTGTTTAATGGGGAGAGAGATAGAGATAAAGATAGAGATAGGGAGTTGTTAAAGTGGTGAAGCAGAGGCTTCCTTCGTTTAAAACAAGTTGATTAGTTGCCGATGTTTGGATGCTGCGAGCGTATCCTTCAGGACAACTGTCAGGACTAACTTAGATTTTAACGCTTCCGCGCCTCCCGTCGCTTCTTGTAAATTAACATAACGAACGCACGCAGCTCTAATATGCAAACACTTTACCCGAATCATGCAACGGGATAACTTTAGCGGCAGCGGCAGCCATCAATCGACTTTATACAGGGCGTTGCAATAGATAATTAACAAAAATCTTTTTAATTAACTATTTTTTATGTTTTGAAAAATTAATCAATACTTTTTATATTGTTTTTATAGATATTTATTACAAAACTTTAATTCAATACTTTTTACAAATTTTTATTACAAAAAAAAAAGTGAATTAAAAACAAAAACAGAAACGAGAAACGAAGCATTCGCAGCAACAGTTAAAAAAAAATCGTTGATTGGATTTCCGTTTTGATTGATTGATTAATTTGGCCGACAGCATTTCAAACCTTTAATTCCTTCATTTCTGCGGCATTTTCCAGCGACCAGATGAAAACTGCGAGAGCTTGAAATATAAAATATCCATCAAAAACAGAAATGATTTTTTTTTTCTTTAATTTTTCTCCATTAATTTTTTTCTATAATTTTTTCTTTAGATAGGGTAGTTGCCGCATTTTTACATAAGGGCTAAAATCATTCTTTTAAATGTAACCAAGGCATACGTACCGATAAATGTGAAAGTTTTTATTTAGTTTGGCAATTATTTAAGTTTAAAATTCAAATTTTGAATTTCCCTCCAAAACACTTCGATGACCTCGAATGGCTATGTGACGTCAATCCGTCCTGTCAGACATGTTTGTTACTGTTGTTTGACAGTTTCGTGTATTGAGGTTATGGACGCTTTGTCGTCAAAAACACTAACAGCTGATTTTTTAATTATGATTTTTTTAATTTTTATTGGTTAGAAGCAACAAATTAAAAAACGAAGACGATTTTCGAATTCCTCGCAATTCAATCTATAAAACTCAATGTAATTTCCTGCTAATTCTTTATTACCGGCAACTACCCTATTAAATTTATAAAAATTGAAAAGTAAATTTAAATAAAAACGATTCAAGCAGCAATAATAAAAATAAAATAAAACAAGGGGAAAAAACCGACAAGATTAGCAGCGAAAAACTTTCCGACTCTGATTGTTTATTCGGTACGTGTTTTCCGTTGGGGGCGGCGGCGGCGGCATCGCTGCTGATGAGAGTTGCTTAAAGAGTTAAAGAGCATTTAGTTAAACACATCGGACCCGATTTTATCGATCCATTTTCTATTTACAAATACATCTCTCTGTATTTCTATGTACACAGTACACACACACACACACACTTTATTAATGTGTGTGTGTGTGTGTTGAGCCTTCGAATCACCGAACAATAATTACCGGTGCTATTGTACTGATCGCCTCCATTTCCGCTTTAATTAACTTCCGTTAATTGCCACCCGTAACCACATCAATAATCTACAATCTCTTTTCCAATTGTTACATTTTTCAATCAATTCCTCCGTTCTCTGCTGTTTTAATCATTTCGTTTTTCCATTTTTCTGCATTTTTCCTCAATAAACGTCAATTTGACAATTTAAATACGAGCTATTAAATTACAGAACCCTATTTACCTTTGTAATCAATTATAAACAATAAAGTTTCGAATTTTTAATGTTTGCATTGGGATGGCGCCATTAATCACTCATTGTTTTCGGGATTGTTGGTGTGAAACTTGAATTTAAATTTTGTAAATATAACTTTACAGTGTCCTTTTTTAATTTTTGGCAGTTTAGTGGAGTCACCTAGCGGAGCAAAGCTCTCAATTAGTTACCTTGGGTACTATTTATTCTAGTTTTAAGAAAGTTTTAAGAAATTTTTAAATAATTTTTAAGTAATTCTTTAGACATTTTTATGCTATTAAAAAAAAAAAATTGAAATGTGTAAATTATCAATTTCCTTCAGAACTGGACCTGGATTTTTTGGAAAGACGCACCAATAAACAAGATGAGCAAACAGCGACGACCAGTGCGGAGGGCGATACCGCAGCGGCGGACGACGGGGCGGCAGTCGGGGGCTGCACAAAGGGGCGGCAATGGGGACCTTTGGAACTGCAACCGAGCGCCGCCATCGAAATCAGCCCCGAGAGCGTCGACAGAGTCAAAGTGATCCTTTTGGGCGCTCCCGCCGTCGGTAAAACCAGCATCGTTCAGGTAATTATCCTTTTACCCTGTTCTTTTCTCCTTCTCATCATCACTTCTTCTATTCATCAGTCTTCCACTTTTATTTTCCTCCAATTTTTTTTTACTTATTTAAAAAAAAAAACTTAAAAAGACATTGTTTTGAATGAGCGGAAACTGAAAAAAAAAAACAACAACAGGATAAAATGTTCGAAGCATGTGAAAACAAAATAAATTAAGCGTTATCCTGTTTTTGGTCCTTTTTCGCTAGCAAAGCTTGTACTTTGCGCACGCAAAATAAAGCAAATCCCATTTGATTTACCGTCCATGTTTTGCCCTCTATTTCTCTCTTTCGCTTTTGCTTCGCTTCGGCAAAACAAACGTATGGGGCTGCTAAAGGTGCAGCTGCGGAACGCGAAAGGATTAAAAGGATAATGCGTGCGATTGCTGATCCTCTTTCCGATGCCTCTTCCAAGCGCTCGCTCTCTTTGTAACATACTCGTTGCGGTCTGCGATCCTTAAAGGATTCCCCTTTCGCTCCATATAAATGCCTTCTGGTTTTTTCTGCGTGTTCTGAACTCCTGAGTGTTTGTAAACGCGAGGTCCTCGCAGGATAACGACAATATTAATGGGACTTTATCGTTGTGTGTCCTCGATGCATATTCAAAGATTAATTTCTGTGGTGCTCCAGTCTCAATTTGCAATTTAAATTTGCCGCCAGCGGAAAAACAAAAAGGAAAAAAATGCAGGATAATTAAGCTTTCAACGCATCGTTACTGGTGAACTATACTGACCGCTGACTGTATCTCTGTACAAATATTTTTTTGCCACTCGCGTATTTTGCTGTTGATTTTTCCGCAGGATTAATAAGTGCTTGTTTGCTTTGCAGACGCTTCTTCTATTATTACTGATGGCGCATAGTTTTTTTTTTCATTTCATTTTTGCTGAAGCGCGTTTGCTTTACGCCCCTTGGAAAACCGTGGAAAACTGTTTTTAAATTACTACACTGCGAATGCAAATACAAATGTTGATTTTCCATTCGGAATTTTGTGTTTATAAATGTTTAGCTTTACGTTTAAAACAAATTCAATTTACTTGGTATTTATTTTTGTTTTTGCAAATGACATAAATGACATATGAAATTGGATCTATTGGAAAACAGAAAACTGCTTCATTTAATTGTTTACATTTGAAGTATTGGAAATTTCCATCTGATGGCGCTTTAGAATTTTTATTTTGTTTTTTTTTTTTCAAAAGAAGAAACGAATTTATCTGGGAATTTGAATTTATGCAATTTATGCGTCATTATAGTTATAAATATATATAAAAAAAAGTATTAATTAAAATTTTTATTAATGAAAACTTCTTTGGTAACATATTATGTGACATGTGACAACTAAAAACAAAAGCTATTTGAAAACAGAAAACTACTTATCATCAGTTTACTTGTTCTATTCTTTAAAGAAAAGACTATTTTATGTGTCCTACAGATGTCGCTTTTGCTAATTTTTTATTCTTTTAATAATTAAAAAATAAATTAGATTTCCTTATTCTTTTAATAATAATAGAATACGAAATTAGAATAATAGAATAGAATAATTAATAATAGTAACAGAAAAGAAATTATTTAAATATTAGAAATTTGATTTATCAGTTGTCTGCCTTTGAAATATAATAACTGAACAAAGAAATTAACGTTAAATTATCCTTTCGTTGTAAGTTATAAACCCACCGGTAATTTACATTCTTCGGGGCCAAAACAAAGAGCAAATTAAGGATCCCCAATAAATCGTAAGGATAATTTACATGCTGATATAAATAACAGCATCATTTCCTTAATTTTCCTGTCCTTTTATTAACATTTTAATTACACAATACATCACTTTCATTATCCTTTTCTTTTATCTTTCGATAAAATTGATTATTTTTTTGGAATTTTCAATAATTTAAATTCAAATTGAAATTAAATTAAATTATATTTATTAAAAATGAACAAAAGCACCGAAAAACAAAATTCAAACGTTGAAAAAGACAAGAAAACAATGCGAGGACTAAAAAAGACGCCTAAAACAAGAAAGAAAGAAGAAATTAGAGAGCAAAAGCGATCGCCGTTGATGTGGTAGGAGTCTTGCGGAAGGATTAAGGAGTCGTTAGAGGGAGGCCATTAAGAGCGGCATCCTCTTTCTCTAAGGACATAAATCGCGAAACGATTCAATTTAGTGTTAGTGCTCGAAATTGAATATCGATTTTACATATTTCATCCACCGCATCGCATCCACCATCATCGTCTCCCTTCTCTCCACACTACAACTTCCGTTGTCCCTTTTCGATGCACGCCCCCCGATGCATATATCTGCGGGATGCACGCCAGGATCACAGGACTATTTGCAGGACAATCGAATACCTGGCTCTGCATTCATTTGTTATCCCGTTCGAAGGTTCCTCATCGGAAAAACCATCGATTCCTGTAATATTTTGCAGTTTTCTTTATAGTTTTCACTGATTTTATTTACTTTTTGATGTTTTTACTTGGGGGAAATTTGCAGTGATCTGTTTTGGCGCGCGGCAAAGGATTTGTTCAATTTGTCAGGATAATGCTGATGCAAAGGACTGCCGATATACCAACGATGGTATTTCATTTATTCATGACGATCTTGTAGGTACGCAGACCGAGGATTCGTTACAAGTAGCTTTGGTTGTCTTGGCTTGGGGTTCTCCTTAAAAGGACTCCCGTCGATGCAAATCAATGATTTAAAAGGACTAATCGCATTTTTCTTCTTGCTGTTTTTTTTTTCTTCTTTTTTTCTGTTTCTTCTTTTTTTCCTTTTCTTTTCATTATTTTTTATTGGTTCTGTTTTTTTTTTTTATTTAAACAAACAAAAAATGCTGCAGAAAATTTAAGAGAAGCTCAATAATTTTTGAATTTTAAAGAACTTTTTTTTTGGTAAATAATAAAGTAATTCAAAGTAATTAAATTTTTTTAAATTTAATAGGAAAACAATTAACAAATTTATTTTTGACTTGTAATTTTAAATTTTTCATTATTTCTTTAAGAAGAAATCAAGCAAAAACATCAAAAACAAATAGAAATTTTTATTATTTGCTATTTTTAAGACATTTTATAAATTTCTAACAATAAAAATTACTTTTTTCCATTAAAAAAAGTATAAAAAATCCACATTCTTAGAAGTGGCTTTGCTTTTGGAGTCCTGAAAAAGACTCTCGTCGATGCAAATCAAAGGTTTAAAAGGACTAATCGCGTTTTTCTTCTTGTTGCTTCTGCTGCTGTTCTTTTCTTTTATTTTTTTCATAAAAAAAAATCATCTGAAATAAACCAGTAGTAGAAATAAAGTGACTAAAGTAATAATTGTTTCATTAATTGAATCCTTAA
>JASKGO010008286.1:0-43688 GCA_030556065.1 Holobus sp. GC000080 | reverse complement strand
TTATTGTAAAATTTAAAAAAACATATTAAATTGAAATAATCAGGGTGGCTGTGATATTTCTAATGAGACTTCTCCATTAAAAATGGCGTCACACATGGCACTCTATGATAAAAATAACAATGAATTCAATGTTCGGCTAAGGAATTCCAATGAACTTTAGAAACTATTGTATAATTAATTAATAATTAATTTCCATATTTTTCTTGAAAGTATGGTTATTACTTATTAGTTATTTCAATTTATTTTATTTCTAATTATTAATTAGAAAATTCAAAACCAACTGTTTATTTTCCCCAAAAAATGTTATTTTTTCTATTTTTACAGCAATCATCAAAGATAAATATGTAAAGAGTTATATAATCAGAATCAGAAAAAAATAAGCAATTTGATAAGCCCATAGCCAACTATGGTTTCCATTAAAAAAAACCTAAGTTTATTTTTTGCCGCGAAAATCAAGCGAGCTATGTAAAGTTTGATAAATTATTTAGATTGTACATAAAAATATCTATTAGGAACAATTTTGACTTTTTTTCTATGTCAAATAGTTTTCTGGGAAAAAATTATCAAAGAAATTTACGAGTTTTCAGTTTTTTCTGGATATTTCGGGAACTAGGAGACAAATCCGATTTTTGTAAAAGGATATAAGTTGAGTGTAAAATTCTGCCCATTTTTGCCAATTTAACCGAATCCCTAGCTCTAAAACTGTAGAAGTTACCCATATACGGGTTGAGAAAATGGCCACCCTGTATAGCAGACTCGTCACGGGGTGGAATAATATTTAAAAAATCATGCAATGAAAAATCACAAAACATAAAAATATATAATCTAAATATGTTATTCTAATTGAATTAAATGTAAAACTTCAGAAAAAAGAATTTTTAGTTTTGTTTTATGAATAGATGAGGTCGGAAGAATTAAATTTGAATTATAAACTAGTTTTTTTTTTATGAAGCACCCCATGATTTTTATTTCAGTTTTAAAGTTAATAGAAATAAAATAAAAGCTTAAAATTGATAGTTATAATAAAACTGTATCGCATATATTTTAACTTGCAACAAAAATAATTAAATTACAGTAAATTAATCAATTAATTGCCCTAAAATTAAGTATTTTTAATAGAAGTTTGAAATGATTTCAAATTCTATAAATATTAAAATTTCAAAAAATCATTTTAACCCTGAAATTTATTCGTATTCCATATAATTTTAATTGTGGCAAGTAAATTAGGGTTGAATCAAATAAGCTAAATATGAAAAAAATATCAGTTTCTCATGATGAAGCCAAATTCCTAAAGATATTCTCTATTTTGCAAAAAAAAAAACTAAAAAAAAAGCCTACATTACATACATTGAACGGAGCAACATGGGCGACAACGTTAAGGGCTGCGGAAGTGATTTACGAGTCCTCGAGGGCCGTTTATTCGGCGAAATATTTAATAACCGAACTGCTGTTCCTTAGCTGTAAAATTAAACCGAAACACACATTTACTCACTCACTTATTGCTTTTCCTTTGTTTAGTCTTCCCTGCATTATTAATTACGGTTGCCAAAAACAACAAAAATAAAAAAACAAAAAGGAAAGAAAATGCGAAATAAAAAGAAGTAATCACTTTCTTTATCTGCGACGAAACGAGGTCGCACCGCATTGCACAGTGTTAAAATTTAAATAAGGGAATCAATCCTAAATTTACAGTGGCGTAGATAAAATGTTTTCCGGAAATGGCGCTCTCCGCGGATTGATGGTGGCCGTTTGTTTACTAAGCGGATATCTGCGAAGCGAAGAGTAAGAGTGCACTGTTATGCAATTATACGACTGTTACTACTGCTGTTAGTGGCTCTGAGTGTCTGTATTGTGAATAAAATGAATGTTGATGTTTCCGGACCGATAGAGTTGAATTTTGTCTGTCGTTGTGCAGTCGACAAGAGGAAAATTCGAAGTTCAAAGTTGAGAGGCCCGGTCGCTGTCTATCAAAATGCAAGAACATAAAGCTATATTTCGGAATAACAGAATTTCCCTTTTTCGCTTCGATTCACTCATCCTCGATGACAAGCAAAGGAGACATTCCTATTGGAAATTATCTATGAATGTAATTTCCTTAAGGATTTTCTGCGCAGATAAACATCGATGGAAAACTAATGCATAAATTATTCCGGGAAAACATATAAATTTTCAGATACTTCGCTACGGTATTTTTTGTAGATGTAGTTACGTATATTTCGATACGTAAGAATACGAACAAAATGGATTAAGTTGCTTTACATTTTGTTTTCCATATTCGTCCTTCGTCCTTCTTTCTAATATATTTTTAGAGAGGGCATTTCAGTTAAGTAATTGTGCGTGCTTTCATATATATATATATATTTTTTTTTTCATTATTTTTCTTTAACTTCCATTGCAATTTTATAATTAAATGATTTATGAAATAATACTCAATACATAATTTAACTTTTAAATTAATTATTGTATATTATCTTATATTTATTGTTAACTGTTCCTTCTGCATTTATTGTCAATTTACGAAAGTTTTTATTTAAAAATATATACACTCTTCGATTATTTTTGTCTCAATACGTAGTTTGTAATAATTAAATAAAGTTTTTTTTTTATTATTTTCAAACCATCAAAATTAAATTTTAACTTATAAAAATATATATAATAATTCAAAATTGCGTTGCAAATTTCATATTTTCACATTACTATTTTATTAAAGTGCATAATTTACATGAAATAAGAATTTTCCTCCAACTTTGTTATTAGTACCCTGTCTCACTTTTTCCATTACTTTATGCTGAAGTGAGAACAGAAAATTTCATTTCTCTAGTTACAACTCAGTTTCGGGGTTTTACGGTTCTCTTCTCATATAGTACCTATTATTGGGATATATTGTGATTATTGTGAGTGTGATTTTGATATTAAGTTTTTTTGCTCTTTCTTTGGGTACTAATGACAAATCTTTATCTTCGTTAATCAAAGATTTTTTAGAGAAATGTATAGCATATTATTTTGGAACATTATTGGGAGTACAAAATGAGAAAGGGATTCTACAATTTTACAAAAAAAAAGAAACAATGCGGAGGGTATTTAAATTTAGTCAATTAGGATTTAGGAATAATATTAAACCACTTTTAACTTAATAAAATAACAAAATTGCTAACTTCTTAGTTAAAATCAGTTTTTTGAAATTGTAAATTGTTTGGTTTAATTTTTTTTATATCTGTTGTTGTTGTTTACGATAAAATAATTAAAAAGGTAAGCTTTCGGTTAAAAAAAAAAGTTATGGACACTTTTCTATTCATATTTATTTTTATTTTCATCTTATAAACACCCAGTATGACAATTACTAAATTAATATGCCTTATTAATAACATTTCTTGTTTTTCTCATATTAAAAAAATGTTGCCAATTTATAAAAAGTTTCAGTGAAAGTTATAGTTATTATTGTATGAACCCTCAATTATGCGAAAATGAAGTTTTTTATATCCAAAAGATCTTATGGAATAGAAAAAAAACTTTATTTTAACAAAGAGTTTTTGTCGGGAACTCTGAGCAATTACTAAAAAAGGATTACAATAAATAAACGTTAAATATGAGATTTGAAACTTTAATTTTTCAAAAAAATTCGCCAGAGAGAAACATTAAAAAAATTTATTTAATTCATTAAAGAAATCGAAATGTGAAAAAAAATGGTACTCTTCCTTTTTTAAATAAAAAAAGTTGACAATAATTATTGGTGGGACCGGAAGTGATAAAATGTTGAAAATACTTTTTGCAGGAACTACATTGTTCTCTAAAAAAATTAGCGACTGATGATTTTGTTCGAAAATTTAATACAGCGAAGTGTAAAAGCTCATTAATTGTGTGAAAAACAAGTGAACGCTTCACGCAAAATTCATCGATTTCCTGTTGAGACCACAAATAATCCAGCAGTAATTAATCTTATTTTGCCATTCCACCAAAACAAGTTCGACAAGTCCGCTTAATTGTTAATCATAGAACGCGAGTACACTCTACTCGCAACGAAAAAAGAAATGTTAGTTTTGGCCGCATTAATTAAATTTAAGGAAGCGAATTAATAAAGGCTTAAGCTTTGATATTTCCTCGTGTTAAATAAAAATAATAAGGATTTTGAAAGCGTATAAGAAAATACGTAATAACATTCGCGCGGGCGGCAATTTCGATGAGATGGGGGCTATATGAAGTATTTGCGAAAATAAATGGGAGAAAAGGGAGCTTTCTTAATATTCCGCTTGAATAGTCGAAAAAGCATCAGATATTAAAACAGCCGTGAATGAAGAAGAATCTTTTCATATAAGTACAGTTACAAAACCATGAATGAAAAATTACCTACTCGTCTCTCTTCTTCGGCATTTATTATTTACGCCAAGAAGATTGTAGAGCAAGCTTTAATTTTTTTTTTGCTTGATCTCTGAAGTGCTCACTGGGCACGCATTGGCATCCTAAATTAATGGGTTCTTGTTTTTGATTTTTTCCCTTCTTTTTTGATATTTTGCAATTGTTGTTTTTTTTTGCAATAGTAGAACTGTTAATTGATTAATTGAAAAATATAATTTCTGAAGCATATTTTTATTTTTGGATTATTTTTTTATTTAAGGACAAGGATTTTCACTTTTAATTGTCCAATATTATGTTTTAATAAATAGAAACTTTTAGGATGATTGGAAAAATTATGTAAGATTGACACCTAATTAGTATTTTTTTTTACTTCTATAAAATTATCATAATATTGAGCTTGAGTTAATATTTAATATAAATAATAATCAGTTTCAAGCATTTTGCTCTTTCTTAATAAAAACCAATTAAGATTTTCCGAAAACAAATAACAATATAAATATTCTTATTAAAAAAAAAAAAAGTTGAATTATTGATCCGCACTCTCGCATCGACGCATCCATATGTTCGACGAATACCTATCGGATTTGATTCGATACCATGGCGAATAGAGAAATTGCTTTTTATTTTAAATTAAATTTATCATGCCAAATCGCTTTTGCATCCATGTATACAAAACTCCATTGCGAATAGTGTCGGCTTTGCTTTTCAGGGAAATGCGACGTTTGTTTCTTTTTTCTATCATTGTTTGAATAAACATTTGGAGAGAGCTTTATGTGCCTGCTGCCCATTTGATCGCTGTAGAAAATAAATTCTATTCAGAGTATTTTTTTATTGTTGCACGAAGAAGATACACATTTGAATTGAAGACAACCGGTGCAAAAAGGAGGCAGCTCCATTTCAGTATTTTTTCAGGGGAAGCCAAAAACTGTTTTCCAAAAAAAATTCATTTTTATTTTTTATTTATTTTGTGTGCCAAATGAGGCATAGGGTGGCAATCAATATAAGAAGAAAAACAATGGCACTTAGTTTCTATTGGTGTAATTAAAAACAAAGAGGATAACTGTATGGAGTTCCATTAAAAAAATTATGTTATGATAATTCAATTAAAAATTAAGTATGGAGCATTAATTTTTCATTTTTATGGTAGAAATTTTCTTTCATTTCAATTTTTTACCGCTTAGCTTTACCTCTTTCATTTTATAAATCTAAACTAGCATTATATTAAATTATTTCCTGGCTTTCAGCATTTATAATTAAATAAAATCAAATAGTATTATATATTTTTTTCAATAGTGGCTTATTAAAATATACATATATTTGATTATCAAATGATGGATTTTGAAAAAAATTAAAAAATAATAATATTATTTTTAAGAGATAAATACGCTGTATAATTGACAAAATAATTCGCTTTAAAGCTTTTGAATTATGATTCTCAGATGGGTTTTCATTTGATGAATTGAGTTGCATTCAGAGCCACTTTACTAATACACCTTGTATGTATATTGGCTTTATTGGAAAGTTAAATTAATCCATTAAAATGAATGACTAGAATGTGTGGATCGTCTATAAATTCTATACTTCGTACAAGAAGTAAGAGCGTTTCCGAGCGCCATTTATATGAAATGTATGTGAAGGCACCGGACCGACACGTGATAGCTAACGGCACTAAACAGTTTCGCGGTAAGTATTTCTGAAGTCACGGCTTGAGGATATTTCATTCTGATACAGTTTAGATTTGGTTTCAGAGATATTGTTGGAGGTATATTATAGAACAGTGAGCACGCAATGAACTTGGTTTGACTTTTATTTTTTAAGAAACAAATTCTTTCTCTCTTTCGCAAAATTGCACATCTCACTCAGGAATAATAATAAATTGCATATTTCAATGATAATATAACCATTATATAATACAAAGTTCAAAAAAGTAAATGTAAATTACCTGAAGCTGCGTTAATTAAGCAATTAAAGCAAATGAACTTAAAAAATTGAAATGAATAAGATTGATACCATCTTATCTTCGATAAATTCTAGTTAAAAGTTAATAGCGTTTCAAATTTAAGATAATTTTATTTAAAATCAACCGTAAATTGATTTCGATCGCTTCAATAATTCTTTTCAATTTTCTTCGGATTCTCGAGCTTGAGACGAACTTTTCTCCACTACCGCTAAGTTACTTTTTTTCTGCGTCCACCAGTTAGCAGCACCAGTCGATCCTCAGTTCCTCACTCCTCAGTTAGATTGCTGAATATTCGAGATTCGAGTGGAAGTGAGTGGAAAGCAAAATAATACAGTGCTAGCCACCAGAATGGCCTCTCAAGCTGCAAAATCCGCTGTAAAACAAGTAAAGCCCTTGTTGTCTATGAGCAAGGAAGAAGCCAGAAGAAGAGCCATCAACCTTTATCGTTCATGGTACAGAGAAATCCCTCGAATGCGTAAGCCTAACCTCAATCTCTTTATGTAATAAGTAATAACAAATAAACTACTGGGAAAACTTTCAGTCCGTAATTATGATGTGACATTAACTAGACAAGATATTCACGCTAAACTTAGGGAAGAATTTAATAAGCACAAAGATATTACTGATATCAAAGTTATTGATATGTTAATTATTAAGGTAAATTGAACTAGTGCTCATCAAATAAACTAAAAAGTTCCATAACTTAATGCTGCTAATTGTATTGTAGGGCCAAATGGAGCTTATGGAAACCTCCAAGATGTGGAAGCAAAAATCCCATTTGATGGCTTACTTTAAGGATACTGTTGAGCCAAAACCAACTGATTTCATGTCAAAGTTTTTGCAAAATGCTTAGATTGAAGTACACTTAGTCAGTTATGTAAATAATTCAAATGCAACCAATAAAGTTATTTAGTATTATGTCAAATTGACGCTTAATTTTAAGTCAATCCAATTAAATGTTTCAGGCTTTTGCAAAATGTATAAATTTTTGTGTCCATGTAATTGCAATGTGTGCAATCCCACAAAGGCCATGGTGGTGGCCAAAACAGGGACTGGTTATCGAACAGAAATCCTCACTGAGGAAAACTATGAAAAAGCTGCCAATTTGATACTGGAATATTACTTAAACACTGATATTTTATGCAAATCTGTTGAATTTTTAAAAGATTCTGATAGTGTAAATGCTTTTATAGACCATATACTTCAAATCATGGCGTCTGAAAATTCATTGGTTGTTATTGACGAAAATAACAATAATGAAGTCGTGGGGGTTTTGTTGTTGAGTGTGGTGAGAAAAATAGACTTTGGAAGAGTGTTCAGTAATTTAAAAATTACTAAACTCGAAGCTTATGATAAAATTATCGAAATAAAACTTAAAATGCTGAAGGAAGTCGACTTCTTTGAAGAGTACAAAACTGAACGTATAATGAGATTTTATCTGATTTGTATCCATAATCAGCACCGCACCAACAAATTGGGCATGCAGTTGTTTAGGAGCGGTTTTGAGCTTTGTAGGCATCAGCTAATTTCATATGCAATTGGCACTTTTTCTAGTAAACGTTTGCAAAAATTGGCCGAAAGCGTTGGATTTCACACTAAGAAATCCATTCGTTATGATGAATGGAAGGATGAAAGTGGTAATGTTATATTCGGGGATTTGCCTCGTGGAGAAGAAGAACTAGCTTTGATGGTGGCTACAGCTCCTCCAGCCTATGTTACTCCCATTGTCTACGAAGAAATTAAGAAAGTTTCCGGTAAAACACCAACAAAGGAAAAGGAGAAAAATAAAAAATAAATTATTGAAATTTGGCGAAGCATTAAAAGTATGACAGAGGTCTACAAAATTAAATTTCTGTTTTAATGTATGAATTCCGAAAATCCGAAAGGAGTAACTTTCTAAGCTTTTCTTTTCCTGTTTTACCTACGTCGATAAATATAATACAAATTTCACAAGCCCTGTTGGAGATGGATATCGCACCCTTCGAAATGATTCCCGGGAAACCGGAAAAACATTGAAAAAATTATTTTTCATTTGCTCTATAAATAAGCAGTAAAAATTTAAAAATTGAAGTTCTGACTTTTCAGAAAATTTTATTTCTATTTTGCACTCGCCCTGGAAATGAACACCGCGCACTGAAATTAAATTTCAGGAAAACAAAATAAGATATGAAGGAAATTTAATTTCTGATTTTTATAATTAAGAATATGCTTTCCAAAATTTGAGTGAAAATTAAAAAATCAAAAGAGAAACTTTTGATAAAAATTGATTTATATCTTGCCCTTGCTGCACAAACACAGTAGGAGTGGGTACGACACAATTAAACATTATTTCCGGAAAACCAGTAAGATAGAGATAAATCAAAATCTTTATTTTGTATTTTGATTAACAATAAATTTATATTAAAAATCAAACAGTACATCTAGAATATAATGAGTGACTACATTTGTTCAATAGAAGAGGCAGAAAGTCCATTCCAACAAGAAATGAATGTCATGCATACTGTATCTATTTTTTTTTAATTTTCGGGTGTTATTTACAATTATTATTCTTGAATAAAATAATCCTGAACTTAAGCATAAACATTTCTGTCGGTAATTTAAAATTAAATTATGAAAAAGCGGTCATTTTCTTAAGGATTCAAATTATTGCTCTGATTTCCACAAATGGAAATTTTGATCAAAAAAAAAGTTTCTCCCTTATTTGACGAAGAATACAAAAAAATTACCCGGTGTTATTGTTTGTAGTTTTTAATTTCAAAATTCATCAGTAAACAAAGCAGTTATGTTTAGCATATTAACAAAGAAAGGGAAAAAAACAAGGGAAATGTTCCAAAAAGGTTTTTATTCAACAAACTTTAAACCTTATTATTTATTCGTTTATTTTCGTTCAAACTTTTTAGTGTAATTACTAAAAATGAAAATAAGAAAACCGTCCTAAAAACGATAAAAACTTTTAAAAGACCATAGCTTCAAACTTGGAAAAAAAAAACTATACAACAACGTTAAAGATGAAGCGAAGAAAGTGGCCGGAAAAAAAAACTTACCGAGAAAAACTAACAATTAGATTGAGTTTCATAGAAAAGAAAAAGTTTTCCAATTTTTTTGAAAAGAAATAATTCTTCATTAATTAAATCTAGTTTTAAAAAAAGGACCCATAAGATAATAAAAAAACTTAAACTATTTTCTTAGAGATTTTAAATAGAATTTATACAGAATAAATATCTAAAAATAAATTATATAAAACACACTTTTTCACATTCACAGATATTTAAAAGCGCACTGAGAATCCTCTAAACTCGGGTTTTGATAAATTCGTATAATTCTTCGTTTCACATCGGTCGATTTTACTTCCAGGACAACCAGTCTTGAGCCATGTCAGTCTAACAACTTTTAAATTAAAACCCTCGAGAGAAACTTAAAACTTTACTTACATGTGTTCAATTTTGCTTTTGGTGCCTTGGATAATTCCAAAAACGGTCCCTCGTTTTGTAACTTTAATCCATCCAGATATATCCGAGTTATCGCATTCTTCCTTAAGATACTTGGTGAAAAAACAGCCTGCAATAACTCGCTTTTACATAATTTCTAAAAAGGAGTAAACTAAAGTCGTGGTGTACCTTGTATTTGACCAAACACTTCAAACTCAATGGAAACTATGGCGGAAGTCATTGTGCGAAGAGTCGTGAAGTTAGTGAGAGTCGCGTTTTTAGCAAATCTTGCCGAAACCTCGTTTGCTTCGGCTATTTTAATCTTTTCTGGTGTGTCAACATACAATTCCTGATTGTGTGTCGTGCTATCCACCAAGAGTCCTAATAAAATTGGTCCAGAAATAGATGAACATATTTTGAATCTGGATCTCATTCTTCACACCCGCATTTTCCTTATGCAACGGAAACAATTAATTAGTCGGGGCATAGACACATTAAAATTATTTAAAAAATCCAAAATGGTTTAATTTTTAATTATCCCATTTCGTTAAAAATTTTGATTGTTTCTTTAGCTCTGAATCGGGAACTTTTAGTACATTTATTTTTAATTCCGTTTATGGTAGTTGTGAAGGTTTCCGTAAATAAATTTAGATCAATTGCAAAATATCGAAAATTTAAGAGATTTGTTTAATCATAAGTTCAATATCTACTTATCTTATAATTAATATAGGTACTTGGTGCCCACAATAAGATCCCTAAATTTAGTAAAATTAAAAACTTGGCAAATCTCCGCGGTGCTATATAAATTCTTCATTGAGGTATCTATTCCTGAAATAGCCAAAGTTCCAATTTTTCAACAATGAAAATAATAATCAAATTAATTTTATTTCATATTAAAATTTCCACTTACAGAAACAATTTTTTTCTCAATTTAGGAGAGCGCAAATAAATTATTTACCTCTATGAAAAATTTACATATCATAGCCTAGATTATCCATGTTTTAAATTTTGAGAAAACCAAGAATAATAATAATAATAACTACTCATTAGAAAACCAATGAATCAATTTTAAAAATTATTTTTTGTTTGCACAATAAATGAAAAAAATGATCGATAATTTGCAGGATTTTTTTAATTTGTTTATAGAGCATGTTAAAACAATTAAGAAGTTGTGTCAAATGATCTGGCAAATTACCGGTGGGCATTTTTTTAATTATTGTTCAACGCAAAAAGAAATTTTGAAATTGGTCTATTGGTTTTCTAATGAGATGTTATTATTATTATTATACTTGTTGTTCCTCAAATTAAAAACTTAGAAAATCAAGACTATGATTGATAAGTAAATTTTTCATAGAGGCAAATCTTCCTGGACCAGCAAAAGTAAAAAGATTTGGTAAAAAAAAAAAAACAATAAATTTTGTAAAAAAAAAAAATTATTCTATTTTAGTTCCTTTTTAAAATAACTTTTACTTCGGCCTTTTTGACGAATATGTGTACTGCAAAAAATATAGCTTACTCACTTTTCCATTTTAATGACTTTTGGTAATTATAATATCATCCAGATATGGACTTAATAATTAATCGTCACAAAGTGCCCAAAGTAAACTATTTCATTTATTTGAGACAATAAACAATTTGACTGAAAAAACAAATAACAAATCCTAATAAAATTTGAATTTCACTCAAAAATGTTCATAAATTGTGAGATATTTTTTAGATTGTATCTAAAAATATCAATTAGAAATAATTAGTTTCTTCAACTTCAAATGTTGAAGTTTTCCAAAAATAAATTTTGAAAAAAACGATGTATTTCAGTATTTTTTGGGACAATTCAAGAATCAGATATATTCGAATATTGTAAATAATAATATGTTCCGTTATATGAAATTCTGTAAAAAAATTACCATTTAGATTTATGATTAAACCAAATCTCTAAGATAACTATTAACAAAGATAGCATTGAAGTGCTAAAATGGTACACCCTTTTTATATGCAGAATTTTAATTATTTATTTTTCAATATGCAAAGAATATCCAAAATGGCAATAATGACCTGACAAATTATTTAATTTAGATTAGCCAAGTCCGTTGAAAAAGAGAAAAACATTGTTTTGTGGCATTCCCATATATTAAAACAATATTAAAGGCATCCTTCAATTAACCACTCTACTCTAAACCAATTGCTGCCACTAAGTAATCCCAGAAAGAAACCAAACATGAACGATGGAGTAAGTTACAAAATTTTCAAATAAGATAAAAAGAATGGAAAACCAGTTTCTTGCATCACCAAAATTAGAAAATTTTAAATTTCCTCCAAAAACGCCAATCCAAACCAATTAATCCAACACAAAGATTTTATTTCACAATCAATTACACCAAGAACCCTTGATGATGATTATGTATCAGATGTGGATTTTTTGTAATAATTAATGAATCAAATTTACAAATGGGCGAAATGGATCACTAACAGTAATCAACAAACACTATAATCTATTATAATATAATTTCTTAAGTAATAATATTTGTAACAATATTATTCAAGACAAAACAAAACGAAAAATGAAATTCAGAAATTTAGGTTAGGTAAATACTTTTTGTTAATTAATTCCACTAAACAAAGGGTTTTCCGATTCGGTTAATTTTTATAGATATAGAGAAATTAAAGAAGCGTCGTTCCATTCTGCACACTTTTCCGAAAAAAACAGTAGCAACTCGACCACTAGAAAATGAACAAGTCTTAAATGTAATTAATAATAACTAGACACTAAATTTTCTACGTTTACTCTCTCCCTAGCAACTTCGTGACAGAAATATAACTAAGATGAAATCGATAATTATAATAATAATAATAATTGGTACTTACGAAACGAAAATCAAAAAACGTATAAACTATAAAAAAAAGTGACAAAAAACGAAAATATAAAGAACCGTTATCGGTAATGAGTTTTAATTAAAATATATATAAATAACAGCTCGCCTGCGATTGTTAAGAATTAATTAAAAACATAATGAAGTAAAAATCGAGGGGTGTGGGTCGCGATGTTCGTCGATGATTTTTATTTAGTTTTATTTTTTAATAATTTTAACGTTTAATATGGGGTTGGGTGACTTCATGGGGCGCCCATTTTATTCTCTGATGATGACTGGCGGTGAAACTGTGAACAGAAATATTTGAAATGTCACTTAGAATCTCTTTGCCCATGAAGCAAAATGCGAAAAAGAAAAACTTACTCGGCCAACGAAGACTTACAAAAAAGGGATGTCAGCATTGGGGCCACTCAGAGCGACTAATCTAAATAGGCTTGCACTGGTTAGTGGGCGCACACGCATCAAACCAAACGTGTTGGTTTTCCATAGAAACGTACTGTTGGTGCATGGAAAGTGCCAACGTTGTTAAAAACATCGGAAAATTTATTCTCTTCCAAAGTTTTCATAAACCCTTGTTTACAAAAAGAATTCCTTGAACTATTTACAATCCGCACATACTTATATTTATGTTTATAGTAAACCATAAAAAAGGTTTATCTGTGTTTTCTTTTTTGTCTCTAAAGTTCAATTATAAGAAATCAATCGGGACAAATTGTCTCGAAAAAACATTTTACCGGAAGATTGTCTATTCAAATGAACGCAGTACATTTAAAATTGACGCCACAAACAATGCTTGCTATTGGTGCAAAGAACGAAAAAAAGAAGTTATATTAACACCAAGGTAACTCCCATTGTTCTTGCAGTAGTTTGTTTGCACTTTTGTTGTATTTTTCTTTAGCATTTTTTAATTCAATATAAAGAATTTGAAATTTTGATTTTTTTTCTACTTATCTAGTTGGTTACTTAGCAAAAAAATGTGAGGCAATCAATGTAAAAGGTTCCAACGTCCACTTGAAAGAGATGTCCAACCGGTATTTTAATATTTATAATAGACTTATAGAAATATTCAATAGATTACAATAATCGGCAATAAATACTACTGGTAGATGAGAAACTATTCGTCGGTACTGAGAAGTTAATAATTACTTTCAAATGTTTTTCCATATTTATTTATTTACAGGGTGTCTCTCTTTTTAAATGACCATTTGTTTTTAATCCTATCATTTCCAATGGTAATTTTTGCTTTTCGAATCTTTTTGTTGTTGTTTCGAATGATACTTGCATGCACCACTTTACTTTTATTCACAACAATAATAAATTAAAAATAGCATTAATTATTTATAGAATTTGTACTGTTGTTATTTTACTTTTTACAATAAAAAAATTATGTTTAAAGGCAATAAAAAACCAGTATACTGAACAGAAATAGATAACAATGACGCAAAAAATAAATTTCCTTGCAGACGCAGTATATAATAAATGTTAAAATAGATGATTCATAAAAAACAAGCTGCAATTGCGTTGAAACAATAGGATAAAACAAAGTGGACAATTGAAAAGTGGAAACCCGTTCATATTATTAAGTGTTATATCTCGTGAGATAATGGATTTCAAGAGTCAGTATTTAAGTACAGTATAAATTTAAGACTACACGCTGGAAAAATCCACAAACTAATTAACATTACCTTCGAGGGTCAAAAATTGTGCCTTCGTTAACACTACTAATAAATGTATAATATATCAAATGTTAGCTTTAAAAAAAAATCCAAAACGCAAAAAAACTACGATTTTCACGTAAGTTACACTAGCTAGCTATTACATCATTACCAAAACGTTTGTAAATTTACAAAAAAAAAACTTTTGTTTAGCTCGAAAAGGAAGAATATCAACATTACAGTTCATCGATTTGACAACTGCGTCAGTCTTTTACCGCTCTTTTGGTGTCCATCTTACTAAATCCTTTTTGGACCGTGTTTCGGTTCAAACACATCATCATTTCATAACATAATATTTTATAGTTTATACAGGTAGTATTTGATTACTGTTATTGTTATTAATTAATTAATTTTACTAGAAAGATCACAACTGGAAACGAGAAAGTCCAACGTATTCAAATTGTCTCTCGTGTATTTTGTTGTTGTTGTTGCTGTTGTTGTTGTTGCCCGCTCAATAAAAACTGACAGAGAGATATTATTGTACCACACACACTAACGCAAGTAGTTTTAGTTACGTTTGTTTCTGTTTCTGGTTTATGTACTGTCCTCGTAATTCGGAGGTAGTATATGTAGTAATAAGAAAAAAAACGTATATTTTTTTGTTTGTTTGTTTGTTAATGCAGAGCGAAATTAGATCGGGCCATACAAAATGAACCCGAAAAACACAGCCCACATGAGCACAATGCCCCACACAGTGTATATCGGATTCTCACCGTCAGTTATCTTTCTCGCGACAAACTTTAGAGTCTCGTCAAGCAATACCACTGGTAAGGAGAACTTCATCACTGTTACCCATTCGTCGACGCCCAATGGAGTCACTTGGAAGATGGTCTAAAATTATCACAAAAAAAAAAAATTAATTAACTCCTTGATTTAATAGGTCGACAAAACAAAAACTCACGGAAAGGACTTCAACGTGCAGGATGACGAAATGGAGACCGAACGAGAGAGCCATAGATCCCAACAACCAGAAGTTGCACCATGGCGGCATGGCCAATAACGATTGATTTTCAGACAAGCTAAGGGAATTTTCAAAAACAATTATTTGCTGGAAATTTACATAACAAAAACAACAATTAAGTACCTGTTCATGGCGTTCAACATTTCAATGGTTACAAGGACAGACAAGGCCATGGTCATGGGGTGAGGATCGTGGAACACTTTGCAGTCAACTCCCTTGAATTCGTCTCCGCCACCGATGCAAGCCAAGTGATGAGTCTAAACAGAAAAAACATGTTATAAATTTTTTTTTTTTAATTTTAATGTTTTTTCACTGTAGAAATAAAAGTAAAAACGGTTTCTTGAAACATACCAATTGATAGTAGGACATTTGAGGTCCGTCGGGAGAGTACATGAACCACCAGGCAGCACCACCAACAGTTGCAGCACCGACGTAACCACCAATAGCCAAGTACCTGAAGAACAGCCATCCGGAAATGAGCGATTCGTCGGCCTTACGTGGGGGCTTCTGCATAATGTCCAAATCGGGAGGGTTGAAACCGAGAGCGGTAGCAGGCAAACCGTCAGTGACCAAGTTGACCCACAACAGTTGCACAGGGATCAAAGCTTCGGGAAGACCAAGAGCAGCGGTCAAGAAGATGGACACGACTTCACCGATATTGGAAGAGATCAAGTAACGGATAAACTGTTTCATGTTGTTGTAGATGGCACGACCCTCTTCCACGGCGGCGACGATCGAAGAGAAGTTATCATCGGCGAGCACCATTTCAGAAGCGGACTTGGCTACAGCAGTACCAGATCCCATAGCAATACCGATTTCGGCCTTCTTCAGAGCTGGAGCATCATTGACACCGTCGCCAGTCATGGCGGAGATTTCATTCATGCCCTGCAAGAACTCAACAATCTTGGATTTGTGAGCAGGTTCGACGCGGGAGAAGAGGCGAGCACGGGCACATGCAGACTTTTGTTCGGAGAGGGGCAGGTCATCGAATTCGCGACCGGAATACGACTTGCCAGTGGTGTCTTCATCTTCACCGAATACACCGATACGTCTGCAGATGGCTTCAGCGGTGGCCTTGTTGTCACCAGTGATGACAATGACACGGATACCAGCGGCGCGGCACCTCTGGATCGAATCGAAGACTTCTTTACGGGGAGGGTCCAACATGCCAACGACACCGACAAAGGTAAGGTTGACTTCATAGGTGTAGAACTTGGTGGAATCGCCAAGATCCATATCGTCAGGGTCCATTGGGGAATCGGCGGTGGCGAGGGCCAAGCACCGAAGGGTATCACGTCCGGTACCGTATTGACGGGTGAGATCCAAAATGCGATTCTTAAGTACATTGGTGAGGGGCAATTTCTGACTTCCGACGCGAGCGTGTGTGCAACGTTCAAGTACACCTTCGGGGGCGCCCTTAACGAACAATTTCGGTCCGTTGCCCAAGCGAGATGGTTTCAATGGTACGCAATAGGAAGACATAGATTTACGATCGCGAGAGAACTCAAGGGTGAATTCCTTCTTCCATTTGGTTTCAATGTCTTGACGGACAACGATGGCGGAAGCACGACGGTCACCAGTTTTGGAGACGCCGAACGGATTCATCTTTTCGGCCAAAACAATCAGAGCGGTCTCGGTGGCTTCGCCAACCTTTTCGAAAGCCTGTTTAAATTCGTTAAAGTCAATGGCAGAGTCATTGCACATAATGCAAACGGTGCCCATTTCATGGAGAGTTTCATAGTCGGTGCATTTGACCTTCTGTCCCTTAAGGAACACTTCACCGATGGGTTCGTAAGTAGAGCCGCTGATTTCGAATTCGTGGAAGCTGCTGTCATTGCCGTCGATCTTCTCGAAAACAAACATACGGGAGACGGACATTTGGTTGGTGGTCAATGTACCAGTTTTATCGGAACAGATGACGGAAGTGCAACCAAGGGTTTCGACGGAGGGCAACGAGCGCACAATGGCGTTCTTCTTGGCCATACGGCGCGTACCCAAAGCAAGACAAGTGGTGATTACGGCAGGAAGACCTTCGGGAATGGCGGCCACGGCAAGCGCGACAGCAATTTTGAAATAGTATACGGCTCCCTTGATCCAAGATCCACCGTGAGCGGGGTCGTTGAAGTGGCCAATATTGATGGCCCATACGGCCACGCAGATGACGGAAATTACTTTGGACAATTGCTCGCCGAATTCGTCGAGTTTCTGTTGCAAAGGCGTCTTGATTTCTTCGGTCTCGGACATTTCAGTACGGATTTTACCGATGGCGGTGTTCAATCCGGTGCCGACAACGACACCGCGGGCTTTGCCAGCAGCCACATTCGTACCGGAGAAGAGGATGTTCTTTTTGTCCTGATTGACGGCACGGGGATCCGGAATGGCATCGGTGTGTTTAATGACAGAGACGGATTCACCGGTCAAGATGGACTGATCGATACGCAAGGTGGTCGAGAAAATTTTGATCAGACGGATGTCGGCGGGGATTTTGTCGCCGACGGACACCTCGACAACATCACCGGGGACGATTTCCTTGGCGCGGATTTTCTGCACACCAGCTTTGTCGCCTCGGAGCACTTTACCCATTTCGGGTTCATACTCTTTGAGGGCTTCAATGGCGGATTCAGCGTTCCTTTCCTGTAATTACAATGGTTCATTCAAATCTAATATTCCGGTGAATCAGGTCTAGAGTTATATTTACCTGCCATACACCGACCACGGCATTGGCGATAAGAATGAGCAAAATTACAAAGGGTTCTACGAAGGCTGTGAATGCATCTTCATGTTCTTCGAATAGAGCGAGAACCTAATACAAATGAAATTAATTATTACAAATTCATAAAAATTGATACCGCTCGTAACCATTACTAATCGATAATGTACTTTATAATTGCATTTTTTTGGTATCCGTCGTTACCATAATAATCCCGTAACTTTTTAATACCTTAAATTATTTTTGAAAGCAGCCCAAAATACCAACAAACTCATAAAAACAAGTTGTTATCGCTTTAGAAGTTAAGATGTGACAATTTTACACGGTTGAAATGGTTGAACCATTATCGTAATCTCAATGAGTGCTTTCAAAAACTATTGGTAGCAAAAATTTTCGAGATCAATTAACCGATAATGTGGCCTATCCAAATTGATATTTCCGGAAGTGATACAGCAATGAAACTAATTTATAATAAGAGTTGACATATGGTGTAACTAAGATTAGATTTTTTTTTCTTTTTTTTATTCATTGGATTGAATTTTACCGACAAATTTCTGATTAAAAAAAATTGGTAGAAATGCCTTAGCACACATTTCAGGAATGTTTAACAAAACAACTATACAATTACCATTAAAAATGAGTAAGTTGCGGTAAAACAAATTTCCAAAATTCCTGAATTGAATTTAAAAAAAAAATACCTTCATAAGATAATTTATCTTTTCATTCGTTTCGATAATAATCAAATTTCGCCACAGTCATTGAAAACATTTTCTCAGAAACATTTGATTCATTTTCAAACAAAGCCAAACAAATATAAGGAATATGAATTTTCTCAAATATAAAAGGTTAAACACTTTATAGATTTATCAGAAAAACAAAAAAAAATTACTTCAAAATATTTTTTTGAAACTCATCATAAGATGCCCATCCTGTACACTCGTACAACACAAATCAAAGCATTGCATTGAATTAATCTTAAGTGTTAAATGGGTTGCATTTCGTCGTTTTCCGTTAATTGTGATGTGCTAATAAGAATTAAACCGCGAAGTATTCGATCAGTATTGGTTGACGAGGTACAATATGTGAGAAATTGGCAGTTTACTTACAAAAGAAATGATAGCGGCTAATAATAAAATCTTGACTAGAAGATCGTCGAATTGTTCTAAAACTAATTGCCATATTGACTTGCCTGCAAACAAAAATAAACTGTAATGAGCACATGCAACTTGACCTAAATAAGTTGAGGGCATTTGAGGCGTTTGCGCCAGCGAACCCTCCACGCACGGGGGAACGTGCATAATATCCGTGACTCTCACCTTCTTCGGCGGGCAATTCTGCAACAAGGAAAAAACGAAACGTAATTAGTAAGCGCCTTATGTAAACGCGATCCGATTTATTTAAGTCAATTATCGCACCGTTTTCGTACTAAACACGAAGGTCGCTTCATTGTTATGAACACTCAGGTACACACATCTCTCGGAATAATATTCTAAAAGCGAGCCAGTCGTACAATTGCGATCTTAGGTCGTCATGGAATACGTTGACGCACATTGACGTCATTATTGTATTTACTATTCAATGCGGTGTAGGTAAATCATTGGACCACCACATGACGAAATAGTTTTACAAGATTTTTACAAGAAGAAAAAGCATCGCAATTGTTGCAAATTCGTTGTAGCACGACGCGACGAACAAATTAAATGCCGAGTAAATATTGACACAAGTAATAGCCCCGTAAAATATTTTTTAAGCAAATACACTGGCTACAGAGTATAAATGGATTTTTAGAGCACTGTAGACCAGTTTAGAACACTTACCATTGGGTCCATATTTCTCCTGGTTCCTTTTCACTTGGTCTGGTGTTAAACCTCTTTCGGGGTCGGTGCTGAAGTATCCCAGCACCTCATCCACTGTTTTTATGTGGCCGTCATCCATGGTAAACGGTCAGTCAGAATTCTGCAAATGCGAAACGGCAAATTTAATTAATAATAACGAAGGTGCACAGTCATTAAAAGGCAATTATTGTGTGTAGTCTATGTAACGAGCATTACGACATTAATCTGTGGATATGCATTCGATATCACATGTACGCCTTTTAATTTATTGCCGATAATAACGGCTCTGATTAACTGAGAGAACGTGTTTCGCGATTTACTGAAAAGGTTATGTCTTACGTGACTTGATATAATAAGTTGGCTATTGTCACTTTTGTTTTTTAAGTAAGCACTAAGCAGCACAAAAACGCGGAATTACACAGCAGCAGCAAGTCAATGAAATAATTTGATAATCCTCGTTAACGCTTCCAATAAATATGAATGAGTTCCGGCCCCGATGACATGACGTGTTCAAAACGGATTCGCCAGACGAACGTGCTCTCATGCTACTGCTTGTTGCAACTAAAACTCACCGATTTTTTATTATGCGTCTCTTCTCCTAAAGCGAACAGCAAAACAGAACTAAATTACACCTCACTACCTTAAAGTACACATAACCAATTGCTACGGCTAATGAACAGACGGCTTAAAATTCGACGCGAGTTCTGAGGAAACTAGTGAAATGGTTTAAAAGGCGACTACAAGCGACGTATCAGCCAGCCAATTACCTCTCACACAACAACTGACACTGACACAGCGACAGCATACCAAGCGAGACGTCACAGCACGAACCGAAGGATCGACACTATTCGACTGTAAGCGAAGTTGGCCGAAAGGGTTGCGCGCGACTTTTAAAAGTTTTCAACTAATTTCCGGGTTCTGCGATCGAAAAGTTAGCAATGTTGTTTTTGAAGGTATCTCGAAAAACGAAAAGCAAATGTGATTTACTGGCAGGCGAAGCGTTTAAAAACGGACCACCCGTTTTCATAAGTGCGTCATTAGTTTTGCTGTTTTATTTTTGGCGTGCGTATGTAAGAGTAAAGTGTCCCGGGTCGGGCCGTTTGCCAGCACGCGCGCCAGTCAGCGGACGCATTTAGACCGCAGAGACAACTTCTGGTTGACGATTATTTTGGCAGGAGTAAAAATAATATGACGACTTGATTACACCTTTGCATAGGTAGGTATAGACTCGGCTGACTTTCCGCATCGCTCGTTGCGTAATAATTCAATTAAAGCGCACTGTTATTTCGCTTTGGGGAATGCAAAGAGCAGCGAAACCGGAAATGCAAACATATTCAGCACACTGTATGGTATTAAAATATGCATTTTTAATCCGTTGTTGCATTAAAGTCCTTTGGTGAAGATGGGCAAGAGCCGTCACACGACTTACCGTTATCACAATTAGAGTAAACAATAAAACAGTGGTCCCAGTGGTATCACTTGCACTTTAAGAAGATGAAACAACACGAGGCTTAGGCCCCCATACGATTTAGACGAACGTGTTGGTACTAAGCTGCAGAACGGAACGGGCAACTGAAGCGATCCGTCTGTTGCTTTTATAATCTCGGTAGATACCTGTAGGTTCTTGGCTGCCGTCCAAACCCGGGACCTGGTGCTCACAAGTAAATAGCTGCTGGTAGCGTCGACCGTCTGCTAGATCTTTGTCACTATCGAAAAGCGCCTAGCTAGAACTACGGTATCGATCTTGAACAGCCAAAACGGATTCCAATATTTCGAATGCAGAGGATCTCCACAATGAAGGATCCACTATGAAGGACATTTTAATGGTCCAGTGACTGAAAAGGGCCGTTTTAAAGATCGGAAACTGACAGAAAACACATCTGCAGCATTTTAATCATTTTGATGAATCGTTGCGCATTAAAATCCATCGCTTGTTGTAAACATGCGAGTCAATCAAAACGGCATTTGGGTCTTCCGCAGCATCAGTACATTTTCCTTGCGTTTGTGCGTGTATATTTAGATCACGTTCAAGATCAAATACGCACACAAATGGCCATCGGTGTTCACGTGTACACCAAGGGGGCAAAAGTGTCTGCCGGAAACTATTTTAAACGCGCTTCGAGGTCCAGAAAATCATCATCGCTAAGCCTACGTATATCCCCGTGGGGCTAATTTTAGAAACGACCATTACAGCTATATGGCGATTATTACAGTTTGTCATTTTTTGAATTTTTATTCGGTTTTTCTACTGTAAACTGAAGATATAGGTACTGTAGGGTTAGCTCGGCCCTTTTGGTAACATGTGTTCTCTCATTAGTGTTGTCCAAATTGATTGCTTCTTTGAAAATTTTCAAAAATTATTTATAACACACTTCCTAAATATTTTTTGGTAAAGTGAAAAGGTTAGCGTTTCTTGGTTTTTCAAAGGAACTAAAAATGCGATTTTCTAAATGAACCAGGTTTTTTATATTTATGCTAATTACCGAAAATATGCATTTTTAAACGAGTAAATGAATTTTATGTCTAATTGTTTGACCAAAATCCTAAATTTTTCTGAATGTAGAAGAAATTTTATTTTTGACTGAATACAATTTAGTATTAAGTGTCCATAGGTAACTTAAAAAGAAACAAAAACTTAAAGAAATGGCCTCGCGTTATTATTTTACGTGGGTGTTAGAAAATAGTAATAAGTTCTCAGGCTGACTATAAAATTGTTATTTTCGGTTAACAAATTATGTTACCCTTCTAAATAATAACCTCCAGTTTCAACTAAAAGTTATTCCAACAATTTCCGTATTCCTTCCGAAGACTTCGAAAGACATATCTTGAATGCTGCAAAAATATCTTTATAATCATCTATGCATGCTGTAACTTCCTCATTGGAAGCGCAACTTTCCAGGTCTACATTTTGGGTATACAAATTTTTTTAACGGGGACAAATTAAGAAAATAGAAGGGATGGCCGAGCAAATCATATAATATCCTCGTAGTTTTTCTGATATTCAAATGTAGGCATTTATCAAAAATCGAAAAAAAATCAGAGGATTGAAATTATATTACTTTCAAGTGCGATGCGATTATAAAAGTAGTATCCCTCCAAGTGTATTTCTAAACAAAGCATCCCAAGAAGTCAAGATTTTACGATATGGATACAGGATGGCCATTTTCTTAACCCGTATAACTTCTACTGTTTTAATGATAGACTGAATAGACATTTAGTCAAAGAGGTAAAAATTGACAGAATTTTACGCTCAACTTATATCCCTTTACAAAAAACGGATTTGTCTCCTGCTTTTCGAATTATTCCTAAAAAACTGAAAACCGCCGATTTTTTGATCATTAATTTCAAGAAAACTTCTTGACCTAGGAAAAAAGTATTCATTTTCTCTAGTGGGTATCAATAAATACAATATAACTAATTCACCAATAATTTCATATGGGCCAGGATGAAGAAAAATAAAATTTTTGGTAATGAAACCATATATACGAGTACAAAAGTGCCCTAAAGCATTTCATAAAAAAGGACCCAATAACAAGTGGTAACTTTTCTTTTTGTTGGATAATTTATTAGGAACACACTGTTAACAAAAAAGTATTAATAACTATGAATTTCATATTTTTTAATTACTTGTATGAGGTGTTGAAATAAATAACTCTCAGTAATAATAATCAAATGTAATTCAAAAACAGTGATTTTTTTTACCAAAATCTATAATAAAATATTTCAATATCAATAGACAATATTTTTTTAATAATTATTATGGAAAATGTCACAAAAAAGAGGGCAATTAAACTTTTAACTATTGTTGAATTCGAATTTGTTTAATTATTTAGTACTTGAATTGAAACACTTAATGGAAATTTGTGTTCTAAAATTAGCAATGCTTGTTTAATTACGCATTGTTCGAATAATCAGTTTTCAGCGGTACATACCGATGAGATTTATGTAGTGTGGGGCTGCGGAGTTCATCCATCAATCTGCAAAACGCGTGTTTCCTCAACGGTTTTTTTTCTTTTCCTTTACACGCATACACTTCTCTCAACCGACTAAATTAAGACGAGAGCGTGCGATTACGCATCTGTTTGTTTTACAAACATACGCTGGTGTAATTAATTCTTACATTTATCAACGAATATGCGTGTGGTCGTTGATTTTCTCAAATCAACTTTTTCTTTGGTTTTCCGCCCAGAAATCACCTGACAGCGATCCATTTTTAATGGCCTTTTAACGAATATTAGAATTCCTGGACTGGATATTTACATGCTATAAATAACCGGGAGAAAATGTTTGATCTGTTGGTGTTTTCCAGTCGGAAGCAAAAGTAAATCAAATGCGCTGCTAGAGTTTAGCTCAACGGTATCGAATGGAATAGCGCAAACATTTCCGCCAACTATAAATATTATCATTTTGGTACTTTTTTTTTGCAATGAAAATGTTACGGTGAAAATGCTAATGATTTCTTTACAAGTTTTTACGCGAAACGAAGTGCTTTCGATGTTTAGTAGATATAATCGGTAAGCGTTAGCAGCTTTTAAAATTTTTGGCTTTTGGCTTAGATTATTAGATGGGATATTTTTATTCGTAGTTATTTTGAAATATTTTACTTAAAAATTGATTGCTGAAATTCGTTATTGCACTTTGGGATAAAACTATAGGTATATTTAATTAAATCGTTTATTTAATTGTGGGATAACGATAATAAATAGAAATTCGGTGTTTTTGCCAATCAAATTGCAAAACCACTAAAATAGTCTCAATTTCCAGTCTCTTTCGGTAATACGGGAAGTAAGGATCAAATGTTATATATTATTTTAATAGAAAATCCCGATTTTGCCTCTTCGATAATAAGTAAAGAATAATTTAAGGGAAAAGAAATTTTCACATCATTATTACTTTTTAAAATATCCTCCACTTCCGGTGATTTTTATAAAAAAAAAAACTCGTGGACTGCAAGTCTTTTCATTCTATGCCAAAATTGAAAAATTAGAAAAAGTTCGTTTTAATTTAAAAATAATGAAGAAATTTTACAATTGTTTTTTGGAATGCTTGGAATCATATTGGTAGAATATTCCCCAAAAATTGAAGTAGCTGTAAAAACTGAGAAAGAAAACTCTTAGAAATATATTTTTTCCGAGTCAAAAAGTGAAAAAATAAGACATTCCCTTTGAAATAAAAATTGCTTAAAGTTGAAAAGGAAAAAAAAAAAAAGAAGAACATTCCTAAACTTCCCTGCACTAAGATATAACCAACGAATAGATTAATTAGACCAGAATTTAAATTTGCTAAAAATTTAGCAAAGAAAAAAAAATTCCAAGAAACGTTCCATTTTCAATTAACTGGTTTTAATTAATTAATAAACGAAGCTAAGACAACAAATAAAAACCGTAAAAAATGATTCTCACGTTACCGTAAAATTTTCTAAAGCTTAAATTGTTGACAGATGTTTGATAAATGTGCACAACTTGTTGGCTTTTGTTTTAATTCGCAGTTATTTCCATACCAAATCAATTTCTCTGCCAATTTTTCCGCTCTTTAGCTTAGGAACGTATTCTGTGGCGAAAATCATTGTTTTCTACGCATTTTACACGTAAAACACGATTTTTAAATTAGCACCTATTTTAACGAGCCGTTAGCCAAATATTTTTAAATATAGCATCACTTGAAATTTTAGGGCAATTAATTTACTTTTTAAGAATTTTTTTTTAAGTAAAATTCAAAGTTAAGATAAAATAAAGTAAAAAAGCGTTGAATGCAAAAAGAATGATTCGTCGTGTAAATCATCAGAAGTGTATAAATTGCGATATAAAAATAATCAGAGGAAACTTTGGACTCAAGCAAAAGCTCCACTTGTCGCTTTGAACATTCGTTTGATACGATCTTCCAAGAGAAATAAAAAGTAATTTGGCAGAGGACGCCAATAATTCATTACACTGGGTCTATTTTACATATTTATAGAGGCTGCGTTTTACAACCACTAATAGTAGTCCTAGCTGCCTTACGACTCTCCAACCCGAAAGTGGAAAAAGATTTCGCACGCGGCCGAAAGAATTCCGCGTACGGCGTAGAGAGGATACCGCGGCAGCCGAAATTTCGCACGGATCGATGCGAATCCTTCTCCTTGAAACTAAAAATATTCGCCATAATCTGTGGCATAACAAATTAAAAACTGTGTCGAGAAGGTCAGTCCTTTGTAAGCGCCAAATCCCAGCCAAGACATTTTTAGAATTTATTGTGAAATTAACAACTATCAGAATTGCAATTTTTCCTCCGACATTCTCTTTCTGTTTTCGTGACTGACCATTAGCCACAGCAGCCAGCCAGCAGGGGAACATTGATGGATCTCTATTGGGGCTAAAAATAAGCATTAGGCAATCGTTACAGTTGGTTTGGCAAAATATAATTGCATGGAAGAATTACCATCACGAAGATCTGAGTGGGCAACGAACGATGTACCAAAGCGTTTAATTGTTCCTGTCGCAGAGCGGGACCTTCGTTTTCGGGAAGAGATAAAATTAACTTGGGCAAGCTCATGGGGCCTGCCATCAGAGGGTATAGATTATATGACAACACTTTTGTGCTGCACGGAAGAACGCTTATGTGGAATTGCTTATAGCCGGCAAAAAGGAATGCTTCGCTGCCCTCAACGCTGATGTCCAGTTGAACCATTGTGTTCGATTTGTTTATCAATTGGTAGTCCATGAGCAGCGGTGTGCGGACTACTCCGAAAGCTGGCATTTTCAGATTCAGCTCTAACGGGATCCAGTCGACTGTTGGACCAGTTATTGCTATTGTAGTGCTTGCTGGATGTCCATCCAATCTGTAAAGTAAATGTTTTTAGATTTTTAACCTATTTAAAAATAAAATTTCAATGTCTTTAAATTTACGTCTATACGTCTGTAGTAAAAATTACTACAATTTTAATTAAAATTTTGTTCTTTTCGCTATACTTTAAATGCTTAATGATTATAAAAATAAAAACTGCATTTCAAATTTATAGTTAGTTATATTCTAGTAAAATTTAGGATATTTTGCTTGTTAAAATAACAAACTTTAAATAATCATGTTAAAAATGGAAAAGCAATTTTAACTTTAAAAGTTGTTACTATTGGACAAAAAAAAATTATTGCCAAAAAACCCTTTATTTTCAGTTTGACACTTAGTCTTATTAGTTTTTTCACCCAAATTTTATTAGGAAAAGGAAAGTATTCTTTCGCAGCTTTTTATTCATAACGAAACGTAAAAAAAAAAGAATTATGCAATAATGCAAAAAGATAACTGTTCTATTGATTAAGATGGTATTTTGAATAAATTAACAATTTTTCAAATAGAAGAATTAATGCTACCTTTTTGCCATATTTTATTATAAGATTAGCCAAATGTAAAAAAGTCTCTTTACATCTAATAATTTATTTTCACTAATATATTTTTTTTTTATAAGCTTCACTAAATTTTTCTAGCGCTTTTTATTATTTATTATTTTTTTCACTCAAATATTATACTTTTTTTAAGTGACATCAGTTATTATTGCAGTAAAAATTTGCTTGATAAAAATAAAATGAATAAACATTTTCATTATTACAAAATTGAAAAAAAAATTTAAAAGTAAAAATCCTCACTTTATTTGAGAAATTATTTTTGGTCCAGTGAGTTAATTATAAAAAATAAAAAAAATTGTTAGCATAAAAGTAAATTTTCTACGTTTCAAATTTTTAATTTAAAAATTGGATCCTGTCTTCACATTCCTCTATTTATTTTTATTGAAAACATGAAATTTTAAAATCGGTTTAAAATATTTGCAAATGAGAAACCATAAAAAAAAATTGGCGCCCGACAAACCTAGTCTTAAAAACCAATGCTCTCAAAAATAATTTTAATTTCGACAGCATAATGAACGGCTAAAGTATAAATACAATTGCATAAAAATTTAACAAAATAAAAATAATTAAAATTTTGAGAAACTAGAATTTAATTTACCAAAAACCTTATAAAACGGTATATCCCGTTTCAATTTTCTAACGCAAACAATCAATTATAATGTTGTTTAAAGGCATAAAATGTTCAGTTTACTACCGCAATAATCATATTTATAGAAATAGGTATTGCGCAACGAATTTCAAATTTGCAATTTCAAAAAGCGGCAAATTTATAATAAACATTGTTTGAAAACTAAGCGAAAGACACCTACACATTAAAAAAAATACACATGTTTTAAACTTGAAGTCACTTATTGCCTTCATTTATTTTTAAATTTGAAGAGATTGTTTTTAAGTTTAAATTAAACGTAGAATTTTCTCCATTTAAAATATTTTTAGAAGTGTCTTATACCTTGAATTCTCAACCTATGAAGTTCTCCGAGAAAATAAAAGTTGAAAAGTAGTGAAAATATTCGTTAAAAAGAAAATAATATACTATAAAATTAATGTTTTGTTTTTAATGCTTTTAAGATATTTTTTAACGAAATTTCCGAAAAACACAAACCAACTATTTCCCTAACTTTTAAAGTTACTTCAAACTTTCAAAAAACAAACAAAATTTGGAACCTTTTCATAACTGGTGACGTAAGAAAAAAGTTTAAGAACCACATAAACATTTCAGCAGCAAAACTAAAAGAGATCATAAAAACGGAAAAATACCTTCTCCAGTTAACAGTGTATTGACCTACGGCCAGACCAACATCATTGCGTCTATCGGTGGCGGCTACAAACATTTCGGCGACGCATTCGCCATTGCCGATCTCGCTTCCAGCCACTTCGCAATCTCTGTTACTGCATCGACCGACAACATTACTGTCCAATTCAAGAGCCGTGCTGTCGATCTTCAAAGGCCAAGGGGATGCGCTAGTGATCACCGGCATGACAACGAAGTCCTCGTCGACGTAGAGCTTTGCAGTGTCCGCCAATTGAGTGGTCAGGAATTGCGTCATCACATCGAACGGCTTAACAATTGGGACGGGAACGATTAATTCCGTTAAGCTGGGAATTTGTCCGTTCAGCAAATAGCTCGCATTGATGGCAATGCTTCGCTGTCCCAACTTGTGTGTTCGCATGAAAATGCGAAACGCGTGCGGCCGACCTGGTTCGAAGATCATTGGAAGTTTTTCAACGTGCCACTCGGCCGTACGCGAAAATTCGGCTAAAAATTACACATTTTTTGCACGAGCCAAATACAGCAAGTATGTATCGGGTGTTAAAATTCGGATTGACCAGAAAAAAATTACTTAATGTTACTTGAACTTTTTGTTTCCTATTCTTTCAAAATTGTAAAAAAAATCTTTAAGTCTATATCTAAACGTTTTACATGTTAATTTTTCAGTTAATCCGAATTTAAACACCCGGTATTATTGATTTGGTTATACAAGGTGGCAAAGAAGTGGCTGGAATTTAATTCATTTACTTACTAGAAAATTTTTATAAAACAATTCCCCATTTACATATTTGTAGAAGGCAATATTATGGATTGATTTAAATAAATTTCATTGTTATGCCACTTCCGGTTTAACCGGGACACTAACTTTTGATTTTTTAATGAAAACTCATATTTACTCTTGCTTTTTTGTTTTTTAGATTCCAGAGGAAATGTTTAGTTTTCAATTTTGTTTTCCGTTCTTTTTGATATTTTCAATGAATAAAACAGTTTTTTTTTAATGGTTCCAGAAATGAAGTCATAGCAATTCCAGATTCACTTTGCAAAAATAGAAATGGATGAAAAACAAATTTTTAGAACAACAAATGATTAAAAAATCCAAAAAGAGTGAAAATAATTTTGGATTATCATTTAAAATCATTAAATTAGAGTAAATTCTAATTAAACCGGAAGTGGTATAAAAATGAAATTTACTTCAATTAATATTAAAATATGTTTAATTTAAATCAACTATTTTTATAATAATGGATTGGAAATTAATGAAATGAAAGGGGTAATCCACTTTTTTGTCACCCTGTATTTAGCAATGGTAATCAACTTCAATAATAATAAAGCCAGCCGGAAATACTGACCAATTATAAATACCCTAAGCACAAGAAGACAACACAATTACGCAAAACTTAAATTAACATTTTCCGTTGACGGTAATTAAAATTTTGCATCACTTCCGGATAAAAGCCCACATTTTCATTTTGAAAAGAACACTAAAAGTTACTTCTCCATTTGGATTTCTAAGGTTTTAGACTTTAAAATACCAATAAATTGGTTAAAAGTTAATTTCGTAATGAATATGCTTTCAGATAGCCTATCTCCGGTAAAGAAAAAAAATTTCTTTAACTGATAATTTGAAGAAATTAAATTTAAAAAATCAAGCTGATATCAGTTGTCTTCTTGTAAGTTATCGGCAAGAGGTAATAAACAGTTAACTTACTAAATTCAACACTCTCCTCATCAACTAGGTTCACTTGGAATTCCATATTGGACACAGCTTCACTCTCCTCATTAACTAATCGCACGTCGATTTGGTACCATTCGCCCAATAGAGCCGGTTGTGCATGATCGCACTTGATCTGGAACAGGGATTTCCGTGGCACGATGGCCACCTTAAGTACGGAGGATAAATTCTCGAAATTGTGTTCATCGGGAGACTTCTTGAAATGTCTTAATTCCTTTGGAATGCTGCAAATGTTACGGTCGCCGCTGAACTTCAAAATTATATTCTGCGACTCCCCCAATCGGAGATCCACCGATACGATTGCTATATCCTTATTAATGTCCACAAGCTTGGGGGAGAAACTAACGATTAACTTTTTAATATCACCGCATTTAAAGAGGAAATCGGTAGCATCAGCGGAATATTCCTCCATGCAGGTCGCGTGCTTAACGTTCAGCTTAATTTGGCTGAATTTCATGGGAAATTCGCAGACGTTCCGCACGAATATCTCAACGCGTACGTTTTCGTCTGCCTGATATTTGCTCTGCACGAATCTGCATTTAACGTCGATGCAATTCACGACATTGCTCATGTCTAAATTCAAATTGCTCATTTGGTCCAACACTTTTTGCCATAAATGCTTGGTTTCCTGCATGCCACAGAAGTCGCCGATGGGACTTTGTCGGTTTAAAAAACGCACAAGATTTTGGTATACCAGTTTTTTCATTTCGTAAGCAGAAGTTGTACGTTTTCCTAATAATTCTAACGATAGCGTCACGAAATCTTCGCTTTGTGCTGTTAGGAAGGCGCAAGTTAAGGCCTTTTCGATTATGTTTGTCAGAATGGGCCACCATTGTTCCGTTCGATAATACAATAGCATGTTTGTATACAATCTAAAACAAAAATTAAAGTCTTATGATAAGAAATAATAGTAAAAAAAAAATTGAAATTAAAATGTAATCAATGCAGCGTAACATTATAATTTTTTGTATGCCTTGGTTAGATTGGGTTATCTGCATTCTGCGGTTCATATCGTTCTGCCCAAACACAAATAAAATACTATACCATATACAAGGTGTCCCAGCGAAAAGTATTCTTCCGGAATGACATGAAAACTATTCATTTTAAGAAAAATCCCTGAGACACGTCAATTTTTGTTGTTAGGGGGACATCTTTTGGAATATTTCGTTATGGTGTAAAAGTCACCTCCTGCCCCCCCACGGCTCCCCATTTAAAAATCTTAAATGACATGGGGGTCGAGTGACCGCTCATTTTAAAGAGAATTTTTTTTTCAATATTATAGTGAAGACCGCATTTAAATTGATTCCGGGTGGATACTTTTCGCTGGGACTCCCTGTATTAATTTAAAAAACAGCCGATTGATTTAAAAGATGAAAAGAAAAAAGGATGTGCTTACGTTAAAGCTTTTCCGTAATCTTCGCTAGCAAAATACTCATCGGCCATTTGGATGAATAGATGACTTCTTGCTCTGGGACATTTGTACGTTTTGTAATGGGTCACTGCTAATCCATAAAGACGGATTATTAATGATGAATGGTTTACTTGTTTCTCCAAAAACTGCAATGCTCTAATTCCGTTCAGCTCCATTTGCGGATCCGGCGGTTCGGTTGTCACTTTTCCCGGTCGCCAAGGTCTGTGACCGTAGAATTCCAAAGACGACTGCTCTGCCAAAGGATCCGGTGACGGATATTCATCAACACTCTATAGAAAACATTCTTTTATCAATATAATTACTTGAAAATGTAATTTACATAAAAAAAGAACTATGTTACTTTAATTCATAATATCTACGATACTATTCAATTTATAATTTTCACTTTAAAATTGGGTAGATGTTTGAAGAACAATACCAACAACAAAATTACTCTAAAATTATACGGGGTGTCCCATTTTGCGTGGCATTGCAATGTTTGGTAAAAAAATAAAGATAGAGATTCGCTTAAATGGGCAAAGTTTTGCTCAAGAAATATTATGGCAAAAATAAAAAAAATAACTTACACTACATAATTCCTTGCAGGACTTCTTCCTCAATATAGCATAAAAGACAGCTTGTTCGTAATACAATCCGGGATGCTGCGTTTGCACAGCCGGTAGTCCCAATTTAACGGCTTCATCAAAAATATCGCCAAACGTGCTGTACTGTTTGCTCATCCACGCGTAATGCTCAAATGTCAATTCTTGAAATCCTAGTCTCAATTTGAATCTATCGGTGTGCGCTTTAAACTTCGATATTGCCTCTCTGGCAAAATTTAAAGCAAACTTTAATCTGCAAAGTTTGTAAATTATAAATCCCGCAATGACCCTAATTTCTAACGCATTGGTGTCCACAATACGAATCTCCAATAAATTTTCATAAGCATGCGTGTAATGCCTGAAAACGTACACAATTTAAAAAAAAATTCCAAATAAAATCAGTACAAAACTTACTTATGAGCAACATGCTCATCATGTTTCATTTCATTGAAAAATCCCATCTTAAATTGATGCCTCAACAAAAGATACTGATGATTGTTCTTGTTTAAATGTTCTTTGTGTCCTTTTATGATTTTCATTTGCTCCTGGTAATATATGAGGCAAAATTCATAGAAAGCTTTCTCTAAACGTACAGCATATCCTTGCAGATGGTCTCCATAAGGTAGAACAAACAACTGTTTCGCATTTATAGTGCACTGAGTACAAAGCAATGATGCTTTTTCTGTGGCCATAACATCATCACCAGTGGGCATTGAAGCTTTTGTTTGCAAAAGAACAATGCAAAGTTTTGTATTCCTACCTTTCAAAGCAACTCTAAAATTATAATATTAAACTAATGATAACTTTCATTTTAAAAACAAAAATACCTAAGAGAATCAATTTTACTAGAACATTCAAGAACTTTGTCATTGAATTGTGGATCAGCCCAATCCAATTCATAAAATATTACTATTAATGCTGGCAGTTTAAACAGGTGTTTATCCATCCAGTTTTTCTTTAAAATGCCTCTAGGGACATACCATTCATATGAATTGCGAATAGGTTTCTTAGCAGGAAACTCGTGAGCATTGTCTATCAGTTTGTAGAGAATGGAAACACCTTCTAATCTTAGGTTTATGGTAAAGGTGTCCCAAATTTGCTTATGTGTTGCATTGGTTTTAAGTTCCAGTCCTTGGAATCCAATCAATGGGCAAGGCCTTACGAAGAGTTCCTTTGGGAAATCAGTTGGTTCTTCGCGAAGAGGATGCATGGTCGGTTTTCCGCAAATTGTACTTGTTTTTAAATAGTTATTATTCTCGTTTGTACTTATAGTAAGTAGTAACACTTTAAAATTGGCCTATAAATATTATTTTTCTTCATTTTTCACTAAGAAACTTTTTACTTTACTCAGTTTTTTAGGTTAGATGGTTGGCAGATTGCAGTGCCATCTGAGCAATATTTTCGAAGCATATGATCACGATTGAGCTTTTTACCGGAAAACCGGAAAAGTATACTGGGTATGTTGTATACGAGTTTTTTCCACTTTTATTGTTTAATTTCTTTGAATGAGAAATATTGATTTTAATAAATAGAAGATATTGTAGAAATTAAGGTTTTCCCTAAAAAAAATACTCGTTTACAAGATGATTGGTTTCAATGGCATATTATTAATATCTATAAATTCGAAAACTGAATTGAAGTCAATTTTTCTAAAATAAAAATAAAACTTTATCAAAAAAAAAAAAATCAATCAATCATTTTTGGTAATAATAAAAGCTGATGACAACCGACAACTTAAAAAGTGGTTGAAAGCGCATTTACTAAAATTTTTATAAAATCCAATCTATACTATTTTTAAAATAATTTATTATTGTAATCTGTTTAATATTATTGACTAGCTGTAAAATTTTAATGTTAAATTAAGCAGCGAATAAATTTACTACTACTACTACTACTAATGAGAAATTTAAATTTTAAATGAAAACAAAAAAGACCAAAATTAAATTTTATTTATTATTTTGTTAAAAAATAATAAGCTATATGCCCCGGCTCACACGACCGTTATTGCGATGACCAAAATTAAGGAGTTAATGTTCCAATTGCTTTCTCACGCACCCTTTTCACCAGATTTAGCCTCGTAAGACTATTATCTATTTCGAAACTTTAAAAAGTGGCTTGGTGGCAGAAGATTTGCTAACAATACAGAGGTTGAGTCAGCGATTTATGGCTATTTTTGGGAACTCGATAGCTTTTATTACAAGAGTGGTATCGAAGCCATTGAACATCGCTAGGAAATGTGTATCGAGCTAAAAGGAGACTATGTTGAGAAATAATTGTAGATTTTTCAAACAAATTTGTATTTTCCTTGTTAGGTCGGGTACTTCTGGGACGACCCTCGTAACCTTTAGTATAAAATCTTCTTTTATTTTTAATAAGGAATCAAAATATGAAATAAAAATTGGGGTGTTCAATTTGAAATAACGATTTTGAACGCTACTTCCGGATACTTACTAATTGCTCATCCTGTATATCAAATTGTAATACTACGCAAATAAATAATTAAAAAAAAACAAAAATATTTGTTCATTTTTGAAATGTTGTTCCATTATTCGACGTCGTCACCGCAAATTGCTAAAAAAGAAAACCTACAAGTATAGGAAAAAATCATGACATTTAGGTAATAATTCATTTATTTAGGCAGTGTATATCATCATAAACACTATATTTACATCCATCTGACGTTCTTTTTTTTTGTTTAAAAAAACCTCGCAATGTGATTTATTCATTATACATTATTTAAAATGTTCGTATCATTGGATAATTTGCGAACGGAACGAAGTTTAATAATAAACGACCGTTAAATAAACGATAGTAGTATGTTGCACGTAACATAGTATTTTTGCAGTGCTCGTATCCGATATTTTTTGTTTTTGTTTTTAGTGCACTATAAATAATGTAACAGTGAGCAAAATACGTAACAATAGCTTAAAAATTTACATTCGTCATCATCATTTTCCATTTGGTACATCATACGTGCGCTCATCGCAAAATAAATCATTTTGGTGCGTTTACATAATTCACACAAGTCGGGTCAATTATTATTATATGCTTATTTGATTATTTACTTATTGTTGTTTGCATCTCCATTACCATAATTCTTTTGGCACAGCTTTTCCCAACGGATTTTCCAACATCCGGAAAACGCAAGTGTACATAGGAAAACGTTTCACTTTTTTGTTTCACTTCATTTCATTTCATTTTGTTTTTTCTTGAATATGAGTACAGCGATTCTTCTAAAAGCTACACAGTTATTATCGGTTGTTATCGTTCAGTAGTGATTTCGTTTACAGCAACTGATACTATTTTTTTTTTTTTTGGTTTGTTGGGTCTTAGATACATCTTAATCGTCGTTATTACAATATAATAATATTATGGACGTTATAATTGACATTTAATTATTCCAAACGCAACTGTACGTGTTTCACACTAAATAACTTTTTTTTAGCTTTCCTCTTGCTTTTAAGTTTCGCGTGTCGGCTCTTCAAATGAAAAATGAAAATGTTCTTCATAAGTATAGAGATATACAAAGGATGCAATGAATTAAATAACAATCATCATATCTATATGCTTCGTATTGTATTTTACCTTTGATTTTGGTGAATCAATCATACTTTTGAATGAATAATAATAATAATAATAATAAGTACCGAATAGTGTAATGTACATATTACATGATATCAGATGTTAACATGCCTCTATTTAATTAGTTATTACATAATATATTATTATTTATTTAGTTCATACATTCTTCTTTGTTTTCTTTTTATGTACAACAGTTTGCACGTCACTATATGCGTAACTACTTGCGTGTTTAATTTAATTTAATAATAATCATATTAGTAACAGTTAAATTCTCTTCTGTATGCGCGTGTGTTTGTGTAGTTTGCAATTTGTTGCATTCTCTTTTGGTTTTGCATTCTTTTTAATTATAGAAATCGATTATTATTAGTTTTATTTTATTTTTATTTTTTGGTTTTGGACTAGTTAGTAATGTCGTCGTACGTTTTCATTATTTTTATGTGTTTTTTTTTTTGCAGACTTATTCTTTTTGGGTTTCCTCTTTCTACTATACTGAGCATTTAGAATTATTTTGATCTCGGTGAGAGACGTGTGCATTTAATTAAACGACATGTTTGTTTGCTCGTTTAATTAAAAGCACCGATATATATATATTATTAAAGTGTTACTTATTTACAGTTACACGAATCGTTGCAGTTTCTCGTCCACATTCATGCTAATTCACAAATTTGCTCGAACGTACAAACATACACGATCATTTTTTCCTGCTTTGTTTGTTATTCATTTTTGTTTTTGGTATACAGGGTGGGCCGTTAGTGCAATAAAGTCACATTGTATCTAAACATTTTTAAATAAATTTACTTATTTTTGGAATGAAGGGTACAATCTTAATTTATTGATGTTTTTTACTCCGTTTCAAAAATAGTAATTAAATGTTTTCATAAAAATTGTCTGAGAAAATTGCATCAAATTTGAAATACTATTTTTGCATAAAATTTAGAAATTAAATTAAAACGTGAAACCAATCTTTAAAAATTTAATTTATTCTATCGAATAAATAATTTGGCATTGTTTTTTCACCTAACAAGAACATTTGTAATTTATTCTTCAATAGATTATTTTTTTAATTAATTTTTAGTGATAATCCTCTAATTTACTTAGATTTTAATTTCGGGGACGATTAAAGCAATAGTAATCCCACCAAATTAAAAAAAATCCACTTAATTTAACTTCTCCCCACCTCTCCCCAGTAAATCTCCGTTTTGAATTTTTTATTAATAATCGGCAAGAAATGCCGATATTTTTTTTTATTTACGATATTTTTTGATAGAATTTTTGATAGAAAAAAATCTGCAATATAAGTAAAGAAATTAAAATTATTTGGCCTCTTTTTAAGCAGTTCAAGAATAATTTCCAATTAGTAATTGTCCTTTAATATTTTTGTAAAAGTCATTGCAAATATTAAATTTTGAATTTAGGAAAGAACACAATTTTAAGCAAAAAAAAAAGTTTTTAACATTGTACTAATGATGAATTTGAAAATTAAATTAGCGTTAATAAATTTAAATTTATTTTCTAGTTATAAATGTTTTTAGAAATTATGGACATTTTCATAAAGACTTATTAATATATTATTCAATAGAAAAAATATGTATTGTGAATGGAATTTAAAAAAAATTTATTGAAATGAATTAACATTTATAAATAAATTTAAATGATTTGCACAGTGCCAACCGTCATTAATTTATAGAAAATACAAAATATTCAATTATGTTTAATTTATGTTTATGTTTAATTTATAATAAAACTAATAAATACTGAATTAAAACCAAATCTATTTAAAAGCTACAAAATTTTGATAATTTAAAACGGAATATTTTGCTTAAATAATTAAGCTATAGGATTCTTTACTCTGCACAAAATTTTTGAAGAAAATATTGAATAGTTTAAGCACAACAGTACTTTACGGTAATAATGGACCAACCTGTATACTATATAAATCTCGGCCTTTTAATTCAAAAAGTACATTAATATCTTTTTCGATTTGATACGGCTTTGTTGGTGATTAGTGAATGCTCTCATTTATCTAGTATCTAAATTTATAAAACATCCCTAGTTATTAAATATATTCATATATAATATATAGGTGTATAGTGTATCAAATTGAATGTGAGGCTCGTTCGATTTCATTTTATTAACGATTTTTTGGTTTCCTTTTTTTATTTTTCACTAATAAATAGTTCACTAATTACGATTGCCGTTAATTAAACACAACGGATGCGCACGTTCACCACGCTTACACCAACGATCTCATGCATACGGTACACAAATGCACGCTTAGGTCCTTTGGCCAGGACGAAGGACTCTCACCGACGACCCGTGAGAAGGTACTTCTTTATACACATTAATTAACGTCACTCGCTTTGCTTCGGTGACAAACATAAATTATCTTTTATATAGTTATAATATACGAAAACCATAATGGTAACAATAATTTCTTAACAATGATAATATTTTTTTCTTGTTTTGACCTAAAACTAGAATTAGAGATTTGCTAATCTTGATATACAGCTTCAAAAGAAGTATCTTTTCGCAAGAGCTTTTGGTTGCTTTATTTATACCTTTGGGGTTTTTTTATAAATAATAATTTTTCTTTATAATCTTTTTATTTTATAATTTTGATACATATTTCATAGTTTTATTGATGTTTATAGTTTAAAATAAAGTTTTTGGATGATTTCTTGAAATCATCCAATTTTTAAACCGCTTTTTTTTAATATTTATTTTGATAAATGTGTAATTTAATGTTAAGGCAAAGAATTGAATTTTTTTTATTTTCTTTTTAAAGAATTTATTTATAATTCAATATATTGAATTTATTTAAGCTACTTTTTAGCAATTTAAATGTATATAACATTATTTTTACAATCTTAACTCATTGTAACAAAAAATTAAAAATTAAATTTCACAATTTTATTATTAAAATAATGTAGTAAAACAAAAAATGAATATCCTTTCTATAATATTAATATATTAATATTATCATTTATCTTTTAATTTTTTTTTTTTTGAAAAAAGTATTAAAAAGTGAAGATAAAAAAGTAATTTTAAATTATTTTTAATTTAATGTCTTCTTGCAATTTTGAATAATTACATCGTTGTAATTATAATTTTACTAAATTAAACAGCACACAATTTTTCTTTTTAATGTTTTTTTATTGTTTCATTATATGAAAATATGAAAATTATTTAATTACATTAATACCCATAATAAAAAATGATATATTAATGAAATTTAATTAAAATCAATCAATAATTACTATATGCCTAATTTTAAAAATAGATAAATAATACAATAAAAATGGAATGCATAATTTATGCACAAAATTTCATCTTTTATAATAGAAAAATATAAAATCCATTAACTTCATGGATAAATGTGCACAATTGTCAATTAGTAATTAGTAATTGCAACCAAAATAACAGTTTACAAAAAGATACTTTTTCATTGCTGCATAATTATACCGTGCAATAAACCGAAACTAATACCGTTTTGTTTTTTTATAGTTATTTGGGCAACACACTGTTTTCCAGTACACACCACGGATTTAGAATTATGCATGCATTTAGAATAATGCATCAGGAATGTCTCAACAACTATAATCTATGTATAATATATATTATTGTTAATAATAATATATAATATATATATTTATCCATTCTTAGTTCTTTGCTAGACTCGTGTTTTGCGCTCTCCCTTCTTCCTTTTATGGCGTCCCACTTTGCTCCGCATTTAAATCAAAGTCGGTAACGCGACGTAAGTGAGTGAATAAGTGTCCGATTTCACACATGGCTTTTATGTCATAATCATAGTCCTCATATTTATAATAATAATAATAATAATAATAATAATTCATTCATCATCAGCATCATCAGCATCATCAGCATCGTCATCATTATCATCATCATCAGAATCATATTTTAAATGTATATGTACTACGATCTAAAATAGGGCTTGAATCGCTGTAGCGCTGCGATCTACCCTGTTAAGTCACTATCAGTGTTTGTATTCGGGGTACCGTTTGGGCCTGTGGATGGTGGCGTGTTCGGGGTGGGGCGGCGGCACCTGGGGCGGCATGGGCACCGGCGCCCGCACTATACTAGTCGGCTCTTCGCTCGTCGAACTACTCGGCGACGGAAAGTACTCGCGCGGCATTTGGTTGTTGCTGGTGCCCGCCTGTGGGACCGCGTCTTCGCTCGCCCACCTCGCCAACTGTTGCTGGGCGCTTTGCACGAACTCGTCACTGGAATCACACATAGGAACCGCCATATCATTCAATTTACCATATTATTCACCACTCAGACGTGTTTACATCAGGCGCGTCTCTCTCTTCTCCTATTTTATTAGGTATGCATAACACTCATCACCACTTAGATTACCTTTCGCTGTCGGGGGTGTTGCCGCACGGCGCTCCCCGGTCGTGGTCCGCACTCTCGTAGATGCTGTCCACGTCGTCGGTCGGGAGGTGCGGATGCGGATAGGGCAGTCGGCCGGCGGCGGAGGGCCGATGGTGGCGGGCGTACATGAAACGGTTGTCGCGGTGCGATTGATGCGAGCTCTCGCTGCACGCCGACGACGATTCCTGACGGTAGTGACGGTCCGCTTCCGTCTCGGACATGCGGATGTCTTCGGAGCCGCACGGACTCATGTGGCGCGAGTGGTGTTCCAGTTGTCGGATCAGGTCTTCTAAGTTACGTATACGAATGGGTCCGCATGGAGGCACTTCGTCCTCTTCTTCAGCTTCCACCACCACCTATTATTATTTAAATTTTTTTAAGTATAATTAGTTGCATTGCCAATTTATTTATATTTTTGAAAGAAAAATAAAATCAAAAAAGGTCACATTCTTTAACTTATTATTAAACAATAAAAATGAAGAAATGAAAAAAATGCAACAAAAAATGCATTTTTAAGAGAAAATTAAAGCATTTAAAGGGCAAGGAATGTATTCCAATATGAAGGCGCCGGGTTAGAACAATTACTTATAGAACTTATTTTTGCTATTAGCTTAATTAAAAAAATTACACTGGGTGTTCAAAAAAATCCCTAAAATAATATTTTAATTAAAAATTTCAATGTTTCAAATGAAACCTATTATTCGATTTTAGAATACAAAGATCTAAAAAAATTTATTTTATTTTGAACCTTATTTATAGTTTAATTTATATTAGTAAATTATCTCGAGTTTCGACGAATTTATTTTGTTAACTGTAAAGTTATAACTATACATATAATGTAATAATTATTATTAAAATCCGTGGCAGTTATGATTGCTTTTAAATCATTATAAAGTTGAAACTTCTATGATATTTCTCTCAATATACATGACGTATAAGATATATTCCGAAATTTGGGTAACCATGACGTCGAAAATATATAATAAAAATTAGAAATTTGAATTCATCATCAAATAAACCATCAAAAGTCTATAATACTCCATTTAAAAAGTAACAAATAAAAACGAAAATAATTTAATTAATAGGATAATAATTATGTTAATATTTATAAAATAGTAACTTAAAATTCGACAAGCTCATTTATAATAATTTAATGTTTAACGATTTTCGTTCAGAAAATGCGCAAGATTTTAGTTATTTTGAAATGTTACGGTAAAAATCAAATAAAATAAAAAATAAAAACTTTTAAACTGTAGTTTATTTGCCCAAATTCGTGTTTTTATGTTACCAGTGAATCATTAATTTCAGTTTCAATGTAAACAAATGTTATTGTTTAACTACAGTATATGGTATCATTTTTAATATTAAATTTTAGTTGTTCATATTTGGGTATATTGGCAAAGTTGACTCATAATTCAACAAAATAGGAATATACATCTCTTTTACAATAAATAAATAAACAAAATGTAATAAAAATTGTATCGAAATTAAAAAAAGATTTATTTGCATTCAATAAAAATATTTTTTCATTGTCATCGCTTTGTTTGCGATTAAACCAAAGTATAGATGAATTTTGAAACGTTTTAAAATGTTTATATTCGAAACTATTGAGAAAAATAGAGGAATTAGGTTTATTTTTAGAAAATTCACCAAAGGCAATATTTATGGTAAAAAAAAAGACTAAAGACGTAATTTTTATGTTCAGGAAAATCGATTTTGAAAATGAATGATTATTATATAATACCGGTACATCCCATTCAATAAATAAATTATAAAATTTCCAAAAATGTAACCCCGAGTAATGTAATAAGGTAACTCTAGGATCACACTCTAGGATCTGAATGCGTCGTATATCAAAGGATTTTCAGCGAAATTTCGGAAAAATAAAATTATATTTATTACTTACGAAATTAAACAAAATAAAAGTAATATTTGAACAGAGCAGATATTAAATTTTAAACCAAAGTAAAAATCGTTAAAAATTCTATTCAAATTAGAAGAAACAAATTTCGGAAACCAAAGCGAAGTAGAAATAAATATACGCATCTCTAAATGAACAAAAACAGGCCAAAAAATAAAAAGCCAATAATCTAAATTTAGTTTGTACTGGTTTTGACGTTAAACTGTTGCGAAGACAATGAATGATTTATAAGTAAAGCGAAAGGGTTTAGACGGGTCCGGCAGTTTGGGTTACGGTTTCTTAAACCTTTCAAACCCTTCGGCACCGAAAGGTATTTAGTATTTAACAAAAGTAACATACTTGTGGCGGGCAGATATCTTCCTGGCTGGAAGCTCTCGAGCGTCTGTAGTCGGGAGGATGATAACTGACTGCGGCGCACTCTTGAAGGCTCCTTCTCAGTACCTCTTCACTAACCGCCGATCCACTTCCGGATGGAGTGGCCGTACCTCTATGGTTGGCGGCCGTTCTGAGGGCTTTAAGAATATCCTCGTGATATCCGTTCAGGCTTTTCAAGGTCCTCTCCACGTCGGTCATGCTGGCGCCGCCGCTCAGTAATTGGGCCATGCCTGCTTGCGATGCTGATAATAGATCGTCGGGCGATGTGTCGCCCCAATTATCCTTCCCGTCGCTGCTCATCACTAAGCCATAGTCGTGTTTCTTCAGTATGCCCTTCTTCTCGGGCAACTTGAGGTTGTTGGGTTGTAAATCAATAAAAGAAACAGTCTCTTCTTCTCCTAAATCAATTAACAACAAATGCTTTCATTTTTATTGCTATTATACTGTTTTGATATTTTAATACATTCATCAAAAAGTTATACTACGAGTATATCCAATTGTTTTATTTTCGAGTGAGATTATGAAAATAATTGCTATTGGGATTTATTCGTGTAATACAATATACAAATAATTTATTTATTAAATTGTGATAAAAAAGGTTTTGTGTTTTGAACAGAATATAAATTGGGATTAAATTTTTAATAGATGGCCAAATATAATTGACTGTTATTTTTGATTCAAACAATTAAATCCGCAAAAAAATGTTTTTGTTATTTCGTCACTCTTTTTTTGAACATAAAGTATAGTTACTGTTTTATTTAATAATAACCAAAAGTAAATATAAAAAAGTGATAATACCACGAAATATACCTATTTTTAAACCGTGCGATCATAAATGCAGTACGCCCCAATTATTTTTAAACTCCGCAACGCTAGGATACGATTGCAACTCTCAAAAACAATTTTCTGTTTTGTCATGTCATAGTGGACGTTGCTGTTGGATTTGGATTTGAAGTCATAGGTATCAGTATTTTGAATGCAACTAATAAGTAAATTAAATAAAGAATAGTATATTACAACCCAAGGCCAGAAAGTTGGATTTTCTGGCGGGTGTGAGATGGTGGCCGAGGCGAAGCCGAGTACGGGCTTTCTGGCCGCATTTTACTCCGGGAAGAGCGACTTTTGTGGCCGCAGCGCACTCTAGCAGGTTACAAGATTTTTGTGGCCGGCAGTCCAGTAATATTCATGTATGCGG
>JASKGO010008283.1:0-39352 GCA_030556065.1 Holobus sp. GC000080 | reverse complement strand
TTCTCCTATCCACTAATGTGTGAAAGTAATCCGCAAAACTCAAGTACGACAACGGCTTTTGTATATTTAGATTTATTCGCACTATTATCCTTCTCTCGTCACGTTTCGAACATCACTCTCTTAAAATTACAATTTGCCGCATTTGGCCGTTATCAATTTAATATTCGGACCTAGCCGATGTTTGGCGATTTTCATAATTAAAGACATACATAAATGATTTAACAAATATCGTAACAGCCAATTTTAGCAACAGTATATCCTCATTATCATTATCAGCCATGGAAGAAGAAGACTTAAAAAAAAAGCGTTACTAAGAAGAAATGCAAACACAGTTGAAGAGAGTGCGTCTCGTTACAGATAGCAAATATTTGCGGTAAGATAAAGCGGCGAGCAATAAAACCCTGCCTAGAAGGTGTGTATTTCACACGAACGAACGAACGAACGAAAGAGAAGAGAGCCTCTGCCTGCCTGCGATGCTTTTGCATCTCCTCGACGACGACGACTCTTGCAAAATACAGAGTTGGCATTCTTTGTTAATTCAGGGTCGTGGTCGTTTATGCAAGATGCACGTGTGCTGCTGCCGCTGCCGCTGCCTGCCTGCCTCTGTAGCTGCTGCTGCTGCTGGCTGTGTGGCTGTGAGAAATTCTAAATCGGCGCCAGCGAGTCTATGTAACACCTGCACATTGTTGGGCCAAATCTTATTCACATCTCTCTTGATTACTTTAATCGGCCGCCGGACTATAATGCATGCACACACAGCGGAGAAGAACCCGAGGTGACTTCCAGATCTGTTTTTGTCCTTTCCCTTGCCTTGACTTGCTAGCTTGCCTGTTTCTCTTCAGCTCCCAAGAACGACGCCGATGCATATTTCTTATTGCTTTAATTCTGTTTTTTTTTGGTATTTGGGATTTTGCCTTGTCTATTGTTCAAAATTGCTATTCAAAGCTGCTCAAATGCAAAAACAATTTATTTAATGATTCATTGATTGAAAATTGATTGAAATTTAAACTTGGAAGTGTATTGTTTTTAGGTTTAGCAATTTTAGTAAATACTAAATTTCTTATAACGATAAGTACCGTTATTGCAATTTAACTTACTGTGTTTTAATTATGTATTTCAAAACATGGTAAAAGTCCTATTTATATTTCTAACTGAAATATAGTTTTTTAAACTTTGTTATTTTTAAAGACCAAAAACAATTTAATAGCTTGAACGTGGAAATTCGTGTCAATTGTGCGCAAAACTAAGCGTAAAGTTAATGAATTATTAACTTTGGTAACAGTTTTAAATATCAACTAAAATTTATTTTTCCGGTGTTTTTGATTTAATGGGTTTACAAATTTATTAGTTTTAAGTCTACACGTAAATTCTACACACCTTCTATACTGGGTGATCTAGAAAAACAAATAAATTGTACAAAGTGGAGAACTGTCAGAAAAAAATTTATCTCAATTAATAATTTACTAATTCACTTTGAAGTGGAAAATGATAAACAGATAAATTTTTAAGGCCTTGTTTCATATAGAAATGTCATAAAAAAAAGCATCTAACGCTTTTGTTTACTTTTTAGCAAAGTTGATCGAACAAAATCATTTTTAATCTGCCACAAATACTTTACGATACGGGGATTTTATTTGGACTTATTTTATAAAATACTTTCTCCTAAAAATCAGAAAAAGCTTTGAAAATTTTTTCACTAGTTTTGTTGACGATTATCTTTTGAAATATTTAATATATATTTTAATTTTTTTTTTTTAGTTAGCAATTTAAGTCTGTATCAAATTATTGCTTCGAATAAACTGCCAAATAAAAATGGAGGTTTCCGGTCCTTAATTGTCTTTAGGATCAGCCAAAACGGTTTTTATTGTGCAGAAGCAATTAGAATGAACAAAATAAATTAAATAAAATTTTAGCAATAAATCTATCAACAACAAAAAAACCTTATCCATAAACAGGGCAAAATAAATAAACATTAAAAAAACTCAAAAAACTAACTTTGGAATTAACAAAAAATCAGATTCAGTAACAACTATTACGGGAACAGGTCTTTAAAATTATCAGGCATTTCTAAACTTTTCAGGCATTCCAAACAGCGCATTTGTAGCGATTATTTGATTCTTCAAAGGTGGCTCTATACGGCGGTACCGAATAAATCATGACGGACTGACAGGTCTATCGGATAGCGGCGCCACAAGAGTTAAACTTTTTTAAACCACCTTATTTTTTCAAAACCTGTATAGCATAGCATACACACATAAATAGTATAGTATAGCTATAGAATCAATGTAATACTGATGATACTCTTAAACTTAATGTACAGGGGATTCGAGAAAAGAATCAATTTCTGAAATCATTTATAAAAGAAAACAACGAAACATCTATCTAAAATTTAAATACTATCTTTGTTTATTTGAATTTGATATGAATTCCTTGGAGGCGGCAAAAGTACAATCAGTGCAATTATACAATAAAGAATAAATTACTTTCAAATTACCTAAAAGGTCGGCAAGACATCTTTAGAAACCACAAGTCACAACATGTAAGTCAATTGAAGTACTACTAACAAAAGAATTACTTATTTTTATTTCAAGAAACTTCTTTACATAATATCAACTGCCATTGTCGTTTTGTGGTAAAATATGCTTTTGTCTGACAAGTTTTTAATTTCATTTTGTACATAGTACTACATTTTTTTGTCCCCTTTTATGGTATTTGCAATTCTTTTGTTACTTTTTTTCTTTAATAAAATTTTCCAAAAATTGAAAAAGGTTATTTTAATATTTTTGTTTATCTCTTCCTTATTTTAAGTACTTTGTAGATTATTAATTTAAAATTTTCCAAAAAATCAAATAATTCATTTTTCGTTTAAAAGTTTTTCAGTAAAAGCAGCAATAAACCAGAGCATATTTAAAAAAAACTTGGACTTGTTTTCATATAACACATTAAAAAAAATGAACTCTGTAAAAATAAGATAAAAACTACTTTTTACAGCGTTAATAAACTATCTTTTTCAAACTACTTAAGCGTTCGAATAATAATAATTTTTCACTAATCTAAAAATATTATCTAACTATAAATATTTCAGTACCTATTCAGTTCAAGTAAATAGACGGTAAAATAATAAAGGAGTGCACATGTACCATGAACAAGGTGAGTCTTAAAAGTCCAAACAAATGATGTCATAATTGCCCCACATCGAAACACTCAACAGATTCGATTGGATTCCATATACCTTCCTTTATGTACATTTATTGTTCGTATACTATGTATACATACGGGAATAGAGCTATTTAGGTTTTGGAAAATCGTTTTCGCGCTTCGTAAATAACAATAATTAGATTTATCATATGGAAACGCTGAAGACAATATAAGGAAATACGGTTAGTAAACAGCAGCGCGAGGGAAGAGTAAGATAATAGTTAACTAACAGGTGCAAGTGCATATACGAAAAAACATTACAGCGAAGTTCCGGTTACCGTGTGTACCTACTGAATCTTCGATGTCCACACTCTGTGCACATTCTTTTGATGCCCTGATATACCGTGTACACTTTCTCATCCTTTCTTTCTATTGTTTTGTGTGTCGTTAATTAGCCATCAGGCGATGAATCCGGAGATGCAGGAAATACAGGAAACGAACTTTGTTTAATGATGTTTTATGCAGTAACAGTGCACTGGCAACCAAATCAGAGCATTTTTTTTTCTTCAAAATTTTCCCTTTATTAATAACTTTAAAATTTTATTTAACAAAAAATGCAACTCAAAATATGGCATTAGTTGTAAAGTAGCGTATCCTACAAAAACAAAAAAGATATTCTCTTTTCCGGTTATATAAATTTCGTTTTTGGGAATTTACAACTACAAAAGTAGTTGGGAGAATAAGAGAAGCAGTTTTTACTGGTACCTTCTCGGAAGGACTCGATCTCCGTAAAGAGGTTTTTTTAGTTACTGCACGTGCTTCGTATGTGTCCCAAATTGAATTTAAGGCTTCGTTTCGTTGCGATGCAATATTTTACTTCTTTTTTTTTTCCAAAAAAAGCATTTTAAAGGACGGTTTGGTTTTTTATAAAAAAAAAATCAAAAATCCGAACGATTTTTAATTATTTTCATTTTTTATATGTAGTTTAATTAATTAATTATTAATAAGGATTTAATAAATTTATATAAATTTTCAACATTTTAAATATATAAAAAACGGTTAATTTTTATGATTTTAGATTCTACATGTAAAGTGAAATAGAAATAAATACTAAAAATTAAAATTTCATTCGAAAACATTTTTATTTATTTCATAATTAAATGGAAAACGTGTATAATAACATTTGAAGAGTTAATTTACAACCTAATTTGAGCTTTCACATTTTTCATGTTTATTGGTTTTTGAATTTTCACAGATTTTGCTTATATGTGCAAAGAAATTTTAATGCTCCCTGACATTTTGGATATCCATTACTTTCTGCAATTAAATATTACTATATTGAGCTACAGAGGAACAAATCAATTTAAATAAAGGTTAATTTAAAATATATTTTTGTGGCCATCTGAAAAGATTATCAAAAGTCGCGTAACAGAAGCATAAAAAATTGTAATTTCTGATTTTTTGCATTTAAATACTTCAGTAATTAAGGTTTTAAATTTTTATTCACACTGCTAAGAAAATAACCCATAAAAAATTAGCCCCTTTTCTCTGGGCCAAATAATATGGAGAAGAGTTATAAGATCTTATCATATCACTGACAAAAGACAAAAACGAACTCTTAATTTGCTTCAGGAATTTTTTGGCATTTTTAACTATATTTTGATTCCTAGAAAACATGAGAATATATTTGGCAGTTATTGTTTTTGTCACCGGTATTTATTTAATTAAAAATACTGACTGGTTCTAAAGTTCTATAAAAATTAGTAAATACACAAAAGCAATAAAATTTTACAAAAAAAAAAAACAACTGAATTACTATTTACAAAAAAAAGTCCAAAAATCAAAAACATAACACTTGTAATCGCCATAGAAACGTTGGAGTTAATTAGGGGCACATGAATCACCAGACGTGCGCCTATTTCATCGTTATTAACAAATAGCATAGACAAATAAAACACTGTTGGATTAGAGTTAATGCAGCCGTGCATTGTAGCCGAATGTAAATAGGAGCAGGCGAATGAAGAATGCCACGTTTCGATCAAGGGGGTTGAACGCGTGTGAACATTTTCAGCGAGCGGTTCACAGATCGTGGCACGTGCCTCGAGGGGTACTGCTCATTAAATGCATTATGGATGATTGTACGATACTATCATTTTCGGAAATGCACTCCGAAAATCGATACGCAAGAGCTTAATGACCCTTTTTTTGTTTTAATACAAAAATAGTTTCCTTGCCACCATTTTCCCTTTTTTTTCATTCCCTTTTCCTAAGTAATAATGTCTGTATAAATTAAATTGATTTGTCATTTTATTTAGATTACATTTTTCAACATTTTGATTATTGTAACTGTAAAAACTGTACAAATTCCTTTATCAGGAATAAGGAATTGCTAAGAAAGAACTTTCTGTAAGATTTTTCAGCAGTTAAGTCGTTCGTTGCCTTCAGCCGGCCGATGAATATAAATCGGGGTTATTGGTATACATAACACATGCGATGGCTGTAACACTGTAGTAAGGAAGGAGGAATAAATGTGGATGGTTGTTCATGGTTCTCCGGGCAAGCAATGCAAGTCTAAGTAAGTAAATTGTAAAAAGACCGAGGGTTATTTGGTCCCACGAGCTCATGGCTTGGGTTGGAGACACCGGGCTTGCAGCTGGATCGCGCAAGTGTTCAATCTATGAATGAATCGTATGAATGGGTACGCTTATTTTCATTAAAACTCTCTCTCCTTCTGCTGCTTGCTGGCTTCCATGTGCCCATCTGGCCGCCGAACTTTATATATTGCATACTTTTCACATTCCTTGCAGACGATCATCAATTTTATCGTGTGTACCCTTATTAACAATTCCCACTCACTATGTACAGAGAGAGTACTTTACTGTCACACGAACTAATCAAATTAATACTTATTGGAATTTCAATCACGTTTACAATTTTTTTTTGCTAAATTAATTTAAAAAAAAAAGAAAAAAATAATTATTTAAAAATGACACTTGCCACGTATACTTTAATTAATTAGAAGCCAAGGCAACTTGCCAATACGAAGCGCAATTTGCAAATCAAATTCAATCGATTTATTCTCTAACGATAATAAATAGTGTTATTTAATGAGTGAGGAGCCCACAAGGAGACACTGAAATCTAATTGCATCCTATTTCTACAGTGGATGTCGAAAGTATCGGCGTAGTTTTCAATAATTTTTTGCTTTGGTTATAATTCGGTAAAGATTTTATGGACAAATTTTATGGTTAAAAAACAGATTTTTGATTTTTGTAAGTTTTAATTATAGCAAAGTTGAGCATTCTATTAAATACATTTTATATTTTAAATTACATTTTAGAATTTATATATTTAGATGATTAGAATTAGTAAAATGTTACTAAAATGGCAGTTTAAATCAGCCATTTCGTTGTAAGTTTTTTTTTTTTAGTGAAATCAATGAAAATTTTAATAATTTTCTAAATTAAGAACTCGTCATAAAATATTGTTGTTTACTTAACCCAATAAGTGTTATCAAATCAATTTATTGATTAATGCAAATTATATAATATTTTAAGTTTGAATGGTACTTTAGTACCATGGGGCCCTCGAAACCCAATACCCAAAACCCTAGAAAGCTGATTTCTTACTAAATATTTTTTTAATGGTGTATTTTATATATATTTCCGCTTAATTCGTTAAAGAAAAACCCGAAATTTAAAGAGGAAAAATTTTTCATCACTTTAGATAAGCCTAACTGATTGAAAATATTTTAAACTAGAACAAAAAATGCAACTTTAAAAGTTTCTTGGGCAGTAAAACAATGCCAAAAGCACAGCTTTTATAAAAAAATATGAAAAATGTTTTCATATAAAAAAATAATCATTTAAATTAAAGTAAATTAAAATTTGAAGCATTTTTCAAAAATGGGCTTCTATATAACAATAAAAGAAAAACAAAATGGACTTACTATAACTATAATATTGAAAAAGTAAAAGCTCGATGTACAGATGGGTTTTTATGCACCATATGCGCAAATAATTTTACAAGTGCGCTTGTAATTACACAGATTGTGCCCAATATGTATGTATCACCGCTTACAACCAAATAAAACAAGTTTGGATTATATTGTATAAAAGTAAAGCATTCAAAATTCAAATGATATCATTACAGAGCTGTATAGCTCTCGATACTTATGACAATCATTGTATGTAGAATGTAGATGCGACAAATAAATAGACAGTCCAGTCAGTACATAAGTGGATGTCCACTTTGTGGATTGGGTGTGACGTAAACTTTTGATAAAGCAAAGTCGTCCGCTTGTCCGGCCGATATTTAATCATTAACGAGTACATTTCTTTGCATGCTGTAATAAACCCGATTCATTTGTCGCCGCGCGTATAATACATACGATCTCGTATTATATTTGATATACAGAATATCATGTCAAGTAGCGTATCATCGATGGTGTGCTGCTGGTGTCGTACGCGACATTCTCCCGTTTATACGTATGTGTCTCATGTGGTTAATAAGTGGCATACCCATTATTATAATAGCACACCATAATCCTAACTAATTGCATTAACTGATCGTTGAAGAAAAATCGGAACACATACAGAGACACGATGGACCATAAGCCAATAGGTCCCAGCGTTCGGAATTTGTCCTTCGCCCTATTAGTACTCTTCGCACCGAACATTATGCAGTGAGTATACAATTTGTTTATTACTAAATATGCATCTATTTTTGGCATCGCAAAACCGAAGCGATACCATTAAATTTTGTTTATTAATCCAATCGTAATCGATTTAATAATGGCCGCCAAAATTCTAGGAGCGTTGCAATATGCGGCAATATGTGATATCGATGCTGCTAATCGCTGAACATGCGAAAAGTGTTACAAGGGAATTCAATTAAAGTTGAATTAACGCGAAGAATGTTATTTTTTGCAGAGTTTCTTCCGGTCGCATAAGTGGTTCCGGAGTCCGCGCGCGAAGTACCATCGAGAAAATGCATACGAACTTAACGCACGTGCCGGCCAACGATGACATCTTCAACGTGTACTCTCTAAATTTAGGGTACAACATGATACGACAACTGCAAGACCAAGAGTTCATCGAGAATAACTACAGGAACGTACGGAAAGTCTTTATGTGGCACAACGGTTTACAGCTTGTCGGCAAAGAGGCTTTCCAAGGATTGCGACAGTTGAAGAGTTTAGATCTGTCCGATAATGCGCTTCAATATCTGGACCCAAATACGTTTTACAACAATGTGAAACTCACGCAACTTTTCCTGGCTAACAATCAGTTGCAGTTTCGTAAAGATGCAGTGTTTTTGTTTTCGTTTTCGGTGGAAACGCTGATTTTGTCCAATAACGATATAGGGGACGTTTACGCAAACACTTTCGCCGGTCTGCCCAACTTGAAACGACTAATTCTCAGTAACAATAGACAATTAAGAACTTTGGCGCCTACGTGTTTCTTCAGTGCGAATAAACTGAGGTACCTGTCGCTCAGCAATACGGCTATAGCAAAATTGACTGATAACATGTTTACGAAGCTGCCCAGTTTGATTAATTTGGACGGGACTCCTTTGGGCAATAGTTTCGAACCACCCCTAAAGCAAATTACTGCTCAAGGAATCACCAAGTTGCTACGAATCGAGCAGTTTGTCGTTTTCTAAAAAAACAAAATCTATATTTGATACACTGATATTTTAAATTGGAAAAAGTGCTTTTTCATTTTTAAAACAATTGCTTGTAAGGTTTTAAGTATACTTAAATCTAGGTAAACGAGGTAGTTACAATGTCGTTGTAGTGCCAAAATGTTAAATTATGTAATTGTAAAACTCTAGTGTTAATTTGAAATTTTCAAAACAGCTGTTGTGTTTGTTATAACATTTTTCACAATTCCGTTTGGAAATATTAATGTTTTTTTTGTTTTGGTTTTGAAAACGACATTTTTATGTGATATTATTATATAGAGTTAAGTAACTGTAGTCTTAAGGTTAGTTATATGTTAATTATACAAGTACCTGACTAGTGGAAATCATAAAATAATTAAAATTCCTGTAAACTCCAAGATTAAAAAAAACTGATAAAACACTTAGTATTTCTTAAGATGTTAGATGGGACACTTGTACTAATAAGCTTATCAGTATGTCTGAAGCAAACATTTGAGAAAACAGGCCTGTGTAGACTTGTGAAAGACAGGAATCCAAGATAAGTGAAGAACTCTCTCTGATAATGATTGCCAGCGCAAAAAAATGGGAGGAAGTTCGAAAGAAAAAAAATGCAGCAGCTGTATTATAATGTCAAAGGTCAGAAGTTGCAGGTCGTAGAAGTAATCTTATTTCATGCTTTTTAAAGTTAACAGAAAAAAAATTCTCATTCATCGATTGCGAAAATTAATAAATTTATTATTTCATTCATTAGAAGCGCTTAGGAATTCAGTCTATGATTGATGAATACACAAATAGATTTGAGCTTCATCCAAACAAGCATTTTTTTTTCCTAACTAGCATAATTAGCGTCGGCTCAGGTGTGCGCTATTTAATTTATAAAAACGTAGTTTTTAACTGAAAATTCGAAAAGAAAAACAAGGAAAATAAAAACAAATTTGAGGTTGGATTTTTCGTTTGTGCATCCCCTCCTATTGGATTTCTCCCCCACTCGGAGTACTACGACTACGGTTCTTGCTTGTTGGGTTGGCTCGGGAAACCATCAACCAACGTAATCACCATCATCCATGTTTCATTCGTATTTACGCTTGCGTTCTGTGCAGTCACGGTGCGAGCGTTCGTTCAGCGCAGAAGTCGAGAGAAAAACCAAGTGACCGCAGTTTAGCTTTAGTGTCCAAGAGAGGCTGATTAATTAATTGGATTTACTACCTACCAACTGGCAAAGAGCAATAGAATTCGAATCGAAAAAATGAAGGCTACGAGTATAGTGTGTCCTGAATCGGCGACGGAAGTTAGTGGTGTTTCTAGTGGACGTGTGGCCCGCCATAGAAAGGATATAGAAAACGAAGAAATTCAAATGTACTTGAGCAAATTAAAGGACCTAGTTCCGTTTATGCCGAAAAACCGAAAACTGTCCAAGTTAGAAGTGATTCAGCATGTAATCGATTACATTTGCGACCTGCAAAGTGCCCTGGAAACGCATCCGGCTCTCAACTCGTTCGACCCTAGCGCGGCCCTTAATCAAAGAAAGCCCAAAACGGGAGGACCGAATAGTGTCAGGCAACCCCTGGGTGTCCGTTCTAGTCCAAACACAATCCTTACACCTCCATCTAACGAAAACCCATTATTGACGACCAGCAGCAGCGACTTTCTAGTAAATCAACCGACATCGCCACTGGTAATTATCTCTAGTTTCTGTCATTATTATTGTTGGTCCCATTAAGTTTTTCACTTAATTACCAAATGCAATTTGTACTGTACGTGCTGAATTCTAAACGAGAGGAAAATTGCTTTGGACGCTGCTTTTGGGATATGAACATTTGCTATAGTCTCCTCACTTCATTACAGATGCACTCTGGTAGCTTAATAAATAGAATAATGGTTCGAGTGCATCTGGAGCTAAAAGACACGTGCAAATGAAATGCCTACGCCATATGGCGTTATCATCATATGCCACACAGCAAATGCAATTCATTCGACAAATGCACCAAGTCGCTCTTGTGTCCAATAATCTATGAATAATTTACTAACTCAAAAATGCCAATGACGCAATCGACTAATTCTTTTTTGTTGCAATCTTTGCAGACACCTGACAAACTTTCACCACCAGATGGAAGGCCAATTTCTAGTTAGAATACACTTCCATAAACTACACACCATTGTTACTCCTGTACGTTTTAATTACAAGCGAACATGTATAGATAGAAAAAACAAAAACAGAACCGAAACAAATAGCGAATTTTGCGTATATATTTCGTTGTTGTTGCAATTCTTGTCTCGATTTTCCACACTGGGAAATGTTCTCTTTTTTTTTCTTCTTGTTTTTATTTTTCCTCATAAGTTCCATTGTACAATTTTGTAGAAATGTGTTTTTGTTGTATATGTATAGTTAATGCATATTGTGTACAATCGTTTATTATTTGTGGAATTTTAATTCTGTGATTTTCTAGAGTACATTATAGCCTATATATTTGTATAAAAAAGAAAACGATTTTATTTGTATTTTATATTGATCGAAAAATTCATCAAAAAAACAAATCTATATTATATAATAATAATTACGATTAAAATTAGATAGAGGTAACTTATTGTATTAAGAGAATGCTATACGAAAGAATTTCTTATTGTAAATAAAAATGCAAGAAGCCGGAAAAGCAAAAGTTTATTGAATATTTGATTGGGTGTGATATACAGGGCGCGTCAGTTTGAATGAATTATGGGTGCCGGTTTCGGCGTTACGAGTGGTACGCACAACACAACAAATGTATTTTTGTTTGCGTCCCATCCAACTATAATGGGCACCAGGCGTCTCGACGCTCTTCTCCACGTGTGTGCCAACATAAAACATGTGCTACCAACCAACACCAAGCACATGTGCTGCGTTGTTTGTCAATGCAGCCCTCAAAATAACCCGCAGCTGTCACACCTGGCTGGACATTTTTTGCAGTTAAGATATTTTCACTTTTACATTATTAGACGTTTTGGTGTTTCTCTACTACTACTCAGCTCTAGCTGCTACGCCGTGATTTTTTTTAGCTTTCCCTTCTTGGATTTCACTGAACTACGAGTCACTTCCAGTACCACCAATCCATTTCTGGGCAATTGGTTTACTTGGCTTAAATACCAACCTAAACAATCTCAAATAACTGTTAATGAGTTTCAATTTCCAAAACTTTTGTATTCATTTTGTATCTAATTCATAGCAAATGATATTTCATTTCTGAAAAAAAAAACCTACCTTTCTAAACACCACCAATCAACCCTTAGCAGTATATTACTGATCCTCGAATAAATTCCAGTGTAATGGTTCCGGTTCTGGGTAATTAGTTTTCTTGGCCAAAATGCGATTAATACTTAATTAATATTAACAATTAATTAATAATCCTAAATGATTTCCCTGAACTACAAGTCACTTCCAGTACCACCGTTCCATTTCTGGGCAATTGGTTTACTTACCTTAAATACCAACTAAACAATCCCAAATAACTGTTAATGATTTTCAATTTCCAACATTTTTTTGCGGTTTGTATTTATTTTGTAATTTGTATTTAATTCATAGCAACAGACATTTGATTTCTGGAAAAAATCACAAGTTTGCCTTTCTAAACACCACCAATCAACCCTTGAAAATATATTGCTGATCCACGAATAAATTCTAGTGTAATGTTTCCGGTTTTGGGTAATTAGTTTACTTGGTTTAAAAGCCATCAAAATACTTCTAAATGATTTTTCAATTGGCCAAAAAAAAATTTTTTTTTTTTACATTTTATGAATTATGGTATCTAATCCATATCAGGAACTGTCTAAATAGTTCTAAATACACATATAGTACGATCCAACCGTAGCCAATATCATTAATACATTACTTCCGCTGTCACGGTTCCATTTCTGGAAATTCTAGAAAAACTGCATTTTTAGATAGCAGCAAACCCCTAGCTGTAGAGTCGTAACTGTAGCCAGTAGCAACCTGTAAATATTTTCCCAATAATTTCACGTTTTTTGCGCACAAAGAATGTAGTTATGCATTTGTGTTTGTGGGTGTGCGTGCATACAATTGGGCGGTGTGCATTTGAAGACCAAAGCACAGCAAAGTAAGTGCGACAATACCTTTGGTGCGCTTTGAAAAGGAAACAAGAAGGCAAACACAGGTGGATTTTATAGCCACCTCAGAGAGGCAATGGTTCTATTCATAGTGCACAATAACACTTCCTTGAAGTATTGTGCGAGTTGTCTAGACGATGCATCAATTAGCATTCATAAATTGGCGTCAGCATGCAAATTTCCAGGTAGGCTTCTTGGAACGAACGAACGGGCTCACAGCTCAGCGGGATCGGCGACGAATCGAAGCGTCCTGTATAGGAAGAAGAAGCAGCAAGCAGAAGATGAAGAAGAAGAAGAGTTGCGCTTCGTAACGTTCGGTTATGGTTTTTCTGCGCTTGTGGTTAAATCTTGCCGCGTAGATATATAGGATGCAGGTGTTCAAGATTCAAGAGACCTGTTCGGCAATTTACACACGCATATTTCTGAGAGAGCATGCAAGTGGCCAAGAGCAACAATCATTTATCTGGCTGTTGCTGCTCTCTGCTGCTGTAGCTATATGCTGTTTGTTGGCTCGTATAGCTGCATCGAGAAGAGGCCAATCGGAAAAAGTACACGTGAAATGATTGCTTCTTCACTTCCCACGATTAATGAATTTGAGAAATTACAGAAGACAATGAGGTATGCATGGTTGGTTGGCTTGGCCGACCAGGCCCCGATGGGCGATCAGCGCTCGTTTGTAACTTTTCTTCTTCTACTTCGTCTTCTTCCATATCATTCTGTTGTCCCTGTTGGTCTGCTCTTTGTAAGTGTTTGTGTGTGTGTGTGTGTGTGTGGCGCGTCTCCAGTTAAACAAATAAACATGGCAATGGTAATAAGTGAATGCTTGCACGTACGTACAACATATAAGAAGAGAACATATCTACGCATAAGAGAGAACAGGTAGTGGTAGTGACATGGACGAAGACGACGTCGAAGGTTCTCTGTTGGAGGAAGGAATGCGGTAAGATTGTAAAGTCTGTGTGGCGCCGGTGAGTCTGGCGCACACCTGCATGTTCGGCCACCGTGTGAACCGCTATTTAGCTTAACACTAACTTAAATCTCACCCACTCACTCTTCTACATACTTAATATATTATTACGTTGTGTTATTATATTTGCAGCGAGACCGATCACGGATTTTATACACGCCTCGAAAGATCTATTTTATCTTGGCAATTTAATATACTTAGATCACGTATGAATATACTCGTACTCGTTTCAAGCTTCGATACTTTTCTTTCTTTCTTTTTTATTTTATTTATTTAAAATTCTTTTGATTTCTGCGCATTTCTTCGGTGAATTTTGGCAATGGTCGGAATGTTTAAGAGTCGTTTAATGTCTTTTTAATTGTATTTTCACTCAAACATTACCTGATCAACAGGTTTTACACAGGTAATAGATTACTGAAAATTGGTTGTAAAATATATTCAATGAGAAACTTATTTTATGGCTATAATACTCTCCAATTACCACACAGGTTATTCTCTTTTCAAGTCATTCCGAATTAATGAGTCGGGCAATGATTAGTTATTTCATTTACAAAAGTTTAATATTCACTGCAATGCGAAAATAGTTTGTAGTATCTTAAAATGCCTTAAATTTTGCTATAAAATAATAATAATTTTAGTTTAAGTTATTTCTTATGTACAAGTCCTTTAGAAGGATAAATCTGGCTGCCAAAAGGTTTTAAAGTACTTAAAAAATAAGAAAAAGTATAAAATAGCGACCAAAATTATAAAAAGAAATACAAAATTTAAGTAAACAAATATTTAAGGTAATTTCAGTTTGTTTACTCATCCAGGAATTTTATTAATAAGAAAAAGTCTTTAGCTTTCATTTTCAAGATCATAAAGTTATAGGACAAATGGAAGAATATCATTGGTAGTAATAAGCGTAACATTTTTTGAAAAATAAATTATTGCTACATTTTCTGTTACGATATTTCAGAAGTAAAATACAAGAAAACAAGTACTTAATAAAATACTTGTTTTTTTCAACCTAACTAAAACTAATTTCATATTTCAATAATTTTTTAATTATTATTGTTGAGGACATTAAAATTCGGTATGATGTCAATTAATTCGCATAAGTTAACATTTCGGGATAATCACCTTCGTCAGAACCAACTTTTTTTACAAATAACAAAGAATAGGCGAGGTAAACCAACAATTGGCCATATAAAAAACCAAAAATTTAAAGCAAAAGAAAAGTAAGGGCGTTCCAATAGTTCTGATCTAAAAAAATGTAACAATTCATAAGATGGAAATATACAACAATTTGGCTGAGCTGCATGTTTGAGTCGAGTCATCTAGTATTTAACGAAAATGAAAAAGATTAAAAAAGTATTACCACTCAAATAAAACTACACTTTTTTTGTAGTTAAGTAACAATTTAACAAACCTATAAGGCATTTTATATCAAATTCAATAGATGGAACCGTATTTAAACACTTGTAGGATAAGAATCCAAAAGAAAAAAAAAAAAGGAAAAATCACGAGCTACCAAAACAATGTTGACTGGCACACAAGATATTTTTTTGTGACTGCTAAATCATTGTAACTAAAAAGGAAGTAACGTCATTAATTTATTAAATTAAAACGAAAAAGAAAGAAAACTGTAAAGGAACAACTGTATATTTATTATTATCCGTATTTAGCAGATGAAAATTAACGAAAAAACTACTTTAAATAAAGAAAACTGGGAGAAAGTCCAAAGTATTAAACTCATCTAAAATATTTTCTGTTTTGAAAACATTTACTAAATACCAACTTAATTTGAAAATAAACATAATATCTACTTTTTTCTTTTTTGTAAGAAATAAATTAAGTAATAGTTTCCTTTTAATTCATTCTTTTCCTGAAAAGTTACTTCTAAAAATAGACATTGAAAGAGCAGCTTTTACAAAGTTAAAAAAGAGAGTTAATTTCTAACATTTTTGTAGCTTTCTTCCACATAATAAGAAGTCCTAAGTACAACTTCATTCGTCAGCAATACGATATCTCAGCAACATGTAAAAGTTATTAATTCCACTCGACTTATCCGTTTTCATTATCAACAAGCCAAGAGAAGAAAATAAACATATTAAAAGCGATCCCAAGACAAAAAAAAAGCACGAACTTTTAGAATCGATTACCTTTATTTATAAACATTTGAACAAAACAAACATCACAGGCGCGAATGTCTAAATGAGCGATAATTTATTAAAGGGGACAAAAACAGAACAAAACAGTGCCTTTTTGGAATCATTCTTCTTATGAAATGTTTCAGTTTAACTTTCTTCTTTTTTTTTTTTCGTTATGCCAAGTTAAAAATTACTAATGTGCGAGTTTGAATGTACTTGTCTCTTAAAGTCGAAACGATTGTTGTTTGTTACTAATAGGGAAGGCCGCATCTTCTCCTCGGCGGCGAACGATTCCGATTATTGCAGCACGGACTGGTATGAGTCGGATACCTTTGCCTGTTCCCACACATGCAGCACTGGCACTTCTTGCGATTCTCCCTCTGCTGTTGGTGATATTGGTGCTGCTGCTGTTGATGTTGTTGTTGTTGCTGCTGTCTGCAGCAAGAGCACTTTTCTTTTTGGGGCTTATTGCAATGGCATTTTTGTTTAGCATAATTTTTATTATTGTTACAGCACAATTCTACTGGCGGACAAGGATCGCATCGGGGTAAGGGTGGACAATTAATCCACCGGACCATTTCTTGGCACTTCTGCTCCACTTTCGACGGTGTGTCTAGGAATTCCACTTGCCAACCTACTGGTTCCGGATTGGGACAATCTGGCGACTCGGACACCCAGGCCAGTCCAAAACGTCCCTTCACTTTCGGCGAATAATCGTCACAGTTGAAGCAGCCATTGCTGTCCATCATATAAGCGTCGTCCGAGTACGACATCTTAGATGGATTGTATTGCCCCCAGCAGTAGCCGATGTTATTTCGAAGGAATTGTTAAGAATTCGCACAAAAATTTCAGTAACAGATATCCAAAAATTTGACGGCCAATCATTTCACAAACAACAACGCGACAGATCAATTGTGTGCAACAATCCCAATGTCAATAATTAATTTATTTTTTAATTGCTGATTTGAAAAGGGAGCAGTAAAGAGTAAATAAACAAAAACAACAAAAAGGAAATAAAAGCGAAGCGTTGCGATGAAAATATTCCCATAGTTGGAGCATTCTTTGGCGGCCGCCACGAAGGGGCGCATAGTGGCTGTTTCCAAGGCAACTTCATCGCAGGGGCGGTTCACACGTACTCTGCGATGGCGTCTGCAGAAACAGATCAATAAGTCAAGTCCTCTGGGAGAAGAGATGTGCCCTTTTGAATGGACTTGTCGATGGTACCACATACGATCCATCCGTGTTTCGCTCGCACAGTACGCAATTTCAAAATATTCACATTCATTCGAAAGTAGTTGGCTGTTATCATTTGAATGCGTGTACCAACTTCTAATGACTTTCCAGAGATAGTATTGAGGTATTTAGTATTGTAACAAAAAAATTCTGTGGGCATTGCATTGACATCTCTAACCATGATAATTTGGACATTTATAAGGGGCCGCAACATAGCAGTGAACCAAGTGGCAAGGCTATGCTTATCACGTATTTATTTCCCTGCATGCGCGCATCCATGTCTTCCTCCCCCTATGCACACTGTGCAATTTAATATACCCTAAAACATGCTATAAGGGTAAGTCACCCTACTAATGAATATATCGAACTGATTTCTTAGCATTCATTTGCCATAGAGACCAGTCGCGGCATTCTATACAAGGGGACCAAGAAACAGTTGACCAAACAGAAACAGATGCTGATGTAGCATTTAATTTGATTCTTTTAAAGAGCATTTCCGTTATTATTTATAAAAACGCCAGAACATAATGGAATTTTTATCGGTTTTGTTTTCTTTGTAATGCCAGAAGTTATGCTTAAAAAATGCCTAAGCTGCATTTTTTTATCAGTTTATAAAACAAATGCAATTGAAATTTTACTCTTTTTTAATTTAAATTGATAAAATTGAATTCGAAGAAACTACCTTTATTTTAATTGTCACTTGAAATCTACACCATTTTTCCCTGAACAATACTTTTAATTACTATTAGTTTTTATTGGTTTATTTTCTTTGTAATTCCAGAAGTTTCGTATTAAAAAAATGATGAAGCAGCTTAATTGTTGTATTTATAAAATAAAAACAAGCTTAACTTTCAATTTTATATGAGTTTTTCTCTAAATAAAACTGTTAATTAACGTTATTGTAGTTATAAAATCAGTTAACTTTATAATAGTCGAATTTTCGACAATTTGAATGTTTTTTGGATTTATTAATTAAAACAATAAAAATAATGAAGCAACTCTAGGTAGGTATTTTAAATAAAAAATATATTAGCAATGAAAATTTAAACTTAAACAGATTATTAAATAAAGACAAAAAAAAGTTAAAAGTGCGAGAAAAATGATAAGTTTTTGGAAAATCCTAAAAAGAAGTAGAAAAAACAGTTACAATATAACCAAAACTTTAAGTTTGGCAAATCATTTCAACTTTCTAGAAACTCACCCTTGTTGGCTATCGAAGTCTTGTGTGTTCCGTAGAAGTAAAAGCTAATGGCGACCAATCCAATTTGTATTACTTTTGAAATCTCGCAGGAAGTTACGTATTGATCGGATTCATGTTATTAAAAGCGACTACGGTTTCTAATGATGGAGCAAATAAGAAACAAACGAATCTAGGTATAACGCGAGCGAAAAATCTGTTATCGATAATTTCGCTTCGAATTCAACTATAATTACTAATTAATTCCTAATAAATAATTAATAACATCCTGCATTAACGAATGTGTGAATCGAGTCCAGAAGGATTCACACACGCAACCACTGTAGTCAGCATCAACTAACTAAGAGCCTAGCCATTTCACTCGTCCGTCCGCCGCACCGAAAAACAAAAATTCAGCGCTGAATCAATTAATTTTTAGTTTTACATACGCTTACGAGCTAATTACCAAGCCTAGCCGAGATGCTGGTCGAAGAAGGTTTATGAATGTTAAAGTAAAACACAGGCAACTTCTTCCTTCTTATTTTACTATGTACTTTCAGAGAGCTGGTATTTAACAGACAGCACAAGTACAAGAAAATTGTACTTTCGAACTAATTAATTCGGTACTTAAAGGAAACTGCACAAAGTAAATTACTATAACTACCTTACTAAAATAATAGTATAATACTTCTTAAAACACACGAAAAACTCAATACATTTTTCCATCGTTTTTTTTTTTTCTGTTTCGTTTCGTTACTTTCTTGCGTTTCTATTATGCGTTTTGTAGACCAAACAGAATTCGGAATTACGCAAATATTTTATCGCTTATTGTACTTATGAATAATTAGTTATAGACACATGTGTAATATTTTGTAATGTATAAAACTACGTTACATAAGTTTTCCATTATAGTTACTCGATAATAATAATTTAACCCAACGAAATTACATGACAATTTCATTGCTATTATTGTTTACTACGATTATTATTGTTAGTTATTTTTACTTTTGAAAAAACAGTCTTTTTAAATTGTTAATGTCGACAGCGCAAATGATTATTCATGGCAATCGTTAGACCTTCATATTACACCGACGATATAAAATAATTTTTGTAATTTTTTATTTCATTTTTAAACTAGGAGATTCGCAAATAAAACTTTCTTTTCTTCTGTAAAAATTGAAAAATATCACAGTTAATTTTAATTCCTTTTTGTAAATCAATAATATCGCTTGACTAGAAAATTTTGAATCTAATTTAGTTCCTCCGTAAAACTCGTTTTTGTTTCTCATAGAAATAATATTTAACAATATCCTTCATATCCTTCGAAATAGTAAATAATCACAAATTCGATTCCTCCGATCGACGAACAAAATAAAATAAAAATATGGGTCTCTTCGTCCTCAATATGATTTTAAATCCTTTGCAAGGATTGGCGAGAAAATTAAATAAAATTCTTATAAGTAGTAAATAGAAAATAGATAGTGAAATGTAAATACTTTTTAAAAGGGTTGATATTGCACCAAATTTTTAGGTTTCGTCGACAAAGCGATGCTTATCTTCGTTCTTCCATGAGCTAACTTGTATGTGGGGCGGCGGAAGAAAACTTCGCAATGATTGAATCAGCTGAATTGTATCCATCAAAGCTACAAAATATTTAGTTTTTTGTTTTTTTTTTTTTCGTTAGAAGAATTAATATTACTTTTGAAGTTTTAAGGATGCAAAAACAAAAAAGCTGTCGAGAAAAAAATAATCAATAAATTATAATATCTCCTTTTTATATTGTTAATCGCAATTCATTTGTAAAAGTGTCTTAGGTGTAAAAAAAAGGTTAGTTAAAAAAAATAATCAGGATCTTTTAAAACACCAAGCAAATGAAAACTTATTAAGAATTAATCGGAAAAGTAAAAACTTTCATATTTAAAACGCTAATTAATTAATAAAGTGTTTCAGTGAAGTAAAGAAATTAATATTGATGTCAAAAAGAAAAAAAAAAATATAAGCAATGTTTTTCAAACACCAAGAAAACAAGCAAATATCGAAATATTTTTACATTATACAGGGTGAACCAAATTGATTGATGATTTAATAATGGCGATGAAATATTGCCACAGTCACCTAAATAATTAATAATAATCTAATAAATCTATTGACTTTTCTAGTCTTGAAAAAAAAAATATATAAAATTCTTTTTTGGATGCAATGCTTTGGTCCACCCTGTACACCCCTGCATAGACCAAAGCAAATTAAAAAACAATACTCACTTTTTTGAAGAGCTTCTGATTGTTTTCCATATGGTTTGCACATTGCCGGCCGGACATAAGTTTTCATTCGTCCCATATTCTTCATGATTTCGCCGAAAGCCCTGACGATTTTCTCCTGGCCGCCTTCGTTGTACCGTTTTTCGTCGTTCCCAACGCCATTATTGTTAGTCCAAGACCCATTGTGCAAGGCAAGCAAATCCTTATTGGACGACGACAAATTCTCTAAGCTCTCAATGTTACTCCTTAGAAAATCGCTCAGTTTGGGCTCGATAATGGAATTGGCATCAAAATTCTGTTGTTGTTGTTGTTGTTGTTGTTTCTGCTGTTGAACCTTTTCGATTTGCTGCTGTTGCAATTGCATCTGAGCTCGTTGCTTCTCGAAATTCGCATTTAACTTATCAATATTAGCCCGGCTTTGTTGCTGTTGCTGCTGCTGCTGCTGTTGTTGTTGTTGCTGTTGAATGGCAATAGCTGCCGCCAACTGTTGCTGCTGACTGGGAATTGACTTTGTTCGATCCAGCAGCTGCTGTTGCTGCTTCGGATCCAAATTGTTTGACGATGTTAAATCCACAGCGTTCAATGCACTTTGATTCAAATGCGAATTTACATTCGGCTGTAGTGGAATAGAGAATTCCGATGAGAAATTCGATTGGCTTCTGATATTTTCCGCTGCATTGTTCTGAGTTTCCGGCAGAAAATTAGCATTGGTCAGATGCTGATAGGTCTTTTGCGTCAGTTCCATTTGGTTCTTGTAGAAACGGCAAGTGGGATTAGGGCAATTTTGGACAACTTCTATGATGAATTCCCGCTCCATTCCGAATTGTTCACGGCCGATGGTATAAGAATCCATCACCTTAAAAGCAATAATTATGAATTTTCGCGCTACTGGTAACAATTACGAAGAATAATTACCGCTCTAACGGTGGCTTCGACACCCAAGTGCAATCCGTGGGGTCCATTCATATGTTTCAACATAACAGCGTTGGCAAAGTGTTCAAATGGCAAAATAATTTTGCCATTTTCTCTCAAAATCAAGCGTCCTTGAGAGTCTAATGTTACTCTATTGGCCATCATTCTATATGGGACAAAAACATATTATTAGATCATTATAATAAAAAAAAATAACAAGGACCATTAACAAAGTAAATATTTCAGATAAGATCAAAGCTTTAAAAAAATCATTGAGCGAAAACCTACTTTAGATTCTCCAGCACTATGTACTATTTTTCTCATCAGTAAATTCAAAAAAATTAAATTAAACAGAAAGATAGATTTACTTACTGCAAATAAGCTGCACTGGGAAGCAGAGAGGATTCTTTAAGTTCAGTGAAACATTGAAGTAGCTCGACTGAAGGATTCCATCCTTTGTTTTGCAAATACAGTTGCAAAAGCATGTAAATCTTTTCAGTTACATAACTTTGTCCAGGAAATCCCATATTTGTGTTTGGAGGAAGCTCATTAATACTGGCTTGTTGCAAACCCTTTGTTAACACATTCTTCATGGTGTCTGCCAGATCCATCACTATTGATTCGTGAGTATTTGTTTATTTATTGTGCATACTGTGTACTACAGAAGATGTTTAATTATCTATTGCGTTTGTGAAAAAAAATATTTGCAATTTTTACCTTTTTTTTATGTCATGAACCTATCGGCGAGATTGTGTTTGCTGCTGCTACTGCTGCGGGGCTTGCAATGGTCAGAAAACTGTTAGATCCAACCTGCGCAAAAGCCTGCGCTGCAGCCACAAAATTTGCAAACTTTTTTTCTAAATGTATTTTCTTTTTTCATTACTGCATTTTAAAATAACTTTTAAATACTTATTGTTATAGTTTTTTAATACTTGAGTACTAAATACTCATTAAATTGCGGGCAATCGTAAGGATTAATTTATAATAATTGATTAAAATTAAAAAGTTTAGGCTGAGATCCTTTATAATTTTTAGGTTCCAAACATAGTTTCCAGATGGCGCTATAACATTTCTGAAACAACGTGAGTAACATAACCTAGCATTCTGAGATTTCCACAAGTTTTCTATGTTTTAAATTTATATTGTTATAGTTCCTGCAACTTATACATTTTATAAATACCAAAAATGGAATCCGATGAAGAAAGTGCCCAACCGACAGTTGTAGAAAACGCGTGGAAACTAAAAATTCCAGAATTCAAGAAAGAAGACAACCCCAATGGTTTACTTGAAGAAAGTTCATTTGCCACCCTTTTTCCAGCATATCGGGAACAATATCTACGGCAAGTGTGGCCATTAGTACAGAAAACCCTTAATGAACATCATATAAGAGCAGAATTGGATGTAGTTGAAGGCAGCATGACTGTGAAAACTACGCGCAAAACATGGGACCCGTATATTATTATAAAAGCCCGAGACATGATAAAACTGCTATCCAGAAGTGTACCATATGAACAAGCAAAACGTGTACTGGAAGATGATGTCAGTTGCGACATCATAAAGATTGGTAAACTCACTAGAAATAAGGAGAAGTTTGTTAAAAGAAGACAGCGATTGATTGGCCCTAATGGTTATACATTGAAGTCCATTGAATTACTTACAAATTGCTATATTTTGGTGCAGGGACAAACGGTGTCTGCTTTGGGACCCTACAAAGGTTTGCAGCAAGTCAGAAAAATTGTTGAGGACACAATGAAGAATGTTCATCCCATTTACAATATTAAAGCTCTTATGATCAAAAGGGAACTTGCCAAAGATCCTAAATTGAAAGACGAAAATTGGCAGAGATTTTTGCCTAATTATACCAATAAAAGTGTCGTTAAAAATAAGAAAAAATCCAAGAAGAAGAAGGAGTACACGCCGTTCCCTCCTGCGCAAACGGAAAGTAAAGTGAGTAGATTTTTTTCCTTTAAAAATTAAGATAGCAGCAGTGGCGTAACTGCCACTGGCAATTTCAGTAAAGGGGGGGTCTTTTCCGTTATAAACTCACCGCACTTTACTTTAGTTCTTATTTTAAATTCGTCAATATTTTTTATTTACCAGAGCAGAAGAAAGATTGCCAGTTTTTTATTATCGGTTAATACTGAAACTAATTATTAATGGATACTTTAAAACTTTTTCCAAAAAGTAAATCAACAACAATTTCAAAATCTTTTTTTAGTGCTTTCATTTGTGCAAATGCGTTGATAATATCATCAAAATTAAAACTTCGAACATTAGAATGTTCAATAGATAAGACGGCTAAATTACGAAGTCGTTTATTTTAAAAACGCCGTGCACACATCTGTATGCTTGAACAGCTAATTCATTCTTTTATGAATGAGCATAAATTTATTTTCTCCTTAAAGGTCGATCTAAAACTTAAAATTTCTTTTGCAAAAGATCAGGAAATGTTTTTTGGTATTTTGTATTTGTTGTTTTTTACAAAAACATCTCTCGCAAAATTGATATCCCAAGTTGGGCCCCCCCTTAAAGTTGAAAAAGTTCTTTAGAAGAACCCGGGCTTTATAGCTAAAATTGAACCAGTCTTCTTATCCACTTGGTAGCCCCTAACTCACTGAGACCCCTGGCACATTGCCCGTTATGCCACCCTATTGCTACGCCTCTGTACAGCAGGATGAATTTACAAAACAAAAATGATTGTTTCAGATTGATAAGCAAATATTAACAGGAGAGTATTTCTTGAGTAAAGATCAGAAGAAGCAACAAAAGAAGAAGGAGAAAACCGAGAAGCAAGAGACGGCTCTTAAGAAACGGGAGGAAACTCGTGCGAAGGCTTTTGAAGTTCCAGAAGAGCCTGTTCCGTCGAAAAAGGGCAAAACTTCAGCAAACACGGAAGTGGACATGGACAATTTAAAAACACTTGTGAAAAAAGCCACAAAGAAATCGAAGAAAACTGCATAGTAATTTCAATTAAAAATGTACGTATAATAATAAACATACTTTCGTGAAGTTTCGAAAATTAGCTAAAACTTTATTATTTATTAACATTTCGCTCTTTTAGGTATTATAACAGTTACAAGTAGAATTTATATATTATATATATATATTTAAAGTAACAGCAATAGTAATATTCATGTTTTCAACTACAATAATAATTAATATATCATTTTTCTCAAACTGCATTTCAAGTGCGTGATTAAACATGCAAACGACTGGTATAATTAATAATTAATAATCAATAATAAACATAATACATATAATTATATGAGTAATAAATTAAAAAATATGCGATACATTTATGTCATTCTTAAGCTACCAAAAAAGCAAAAAGTCAAAATTAATATAAAATATGTTTGTAAAATAGCGGTTTCAATGAGCAGCAGCACAAACTTAATAAATTTCTCTCGCTTTCAAAAACAACTAATTTACTTACTTCGAAAAAAATTATTCGAAACCATCAAAGGGGACAATTGATTTGCGGTAAATAGTTTGTTAGTATTAGATAGGGTATTGGCCGACTCTATTAGATTAGTAATTTTAATAATAATCTCCTAGAAAGAAACTTTAATTGCCTTACTTTTTGCCTCTTTTGCGTTTGGATTTACCTTTAGATTGGACCGGTTTTTCGGGTACTTGCTGCTGCTGCTGCTGCTCGTGATGAATGAAATCTTCTGAACAAGAAAAAAACAGTTTATTGATAAATAACTAAAATATTTATAAAAATTTAAAAACATACCTGATTCGCTTTCACTGAGTTCAACACCATCTTCATGCAGAGCAACATCTGATTCACTGGAACTGCCCGACTTTTTAATTTTGCGATCAGTGTCGGAATCGGAATCTAATACGCTGCTTTTTGAAGTTTTCGAATCGGGCGATACAATGTCACTGTTGGACTGCTGTTTTCCCTTGCCCTTTGGCGATTTTTTCTTTTCTGCAGGAGAAGCTGGTGATTTAGTTTCGGAACTTTCTTCGTCCCAATTTAAAGACAATTTGGTGAACTCCTTTAGGGGATCTTTAGAATGTTTCTTAATTGTTTTCATTTTGCTTCCCTTTGCGATGGGAATTTTACTCAAGATTTCCTCCTCTTCGAACTTGACGCTAATTTCGCCTAGTTTTTCATTTTCTGCAAAATCAGAAGCTTCCGGTGGAACGTCGCGGTGATTGGAACCATCCAGATTTTCGGTGGATGATGCCAGTTGGTTATTGACCACTTCTTCGGCTTCCTTGATGATCTCGCCAACGATTTCGGATACTGCTGATGATTCGACATCCGGTTCGGCTAGTTTCTTAATTCGGGATAGGTCGATTTCGAGGGACAGATGATCATCTTTGCGCTTCGGGATTAGTTCGTCTTCCAGCGGAAGAAAATTGGATCGCTCCTGGTGCAGAAATTGGATTGTGTTCGAAACGTTTTCTTCCAAATTTTGTATTATTATTGGAGGCTGTATTACTGTTGCTGAGTCGTCATGTTCTTTTTGAGGTTGGCGCTCACTTTCCAAGAACTTATCGACTTTATCTTGGGTTAGCGAATGCTCTTCGTCGTTTCTTGAATTTTCTGTTAAAGTTTCATTTTCGAGGGTCTGGCTAACATCTGCAAATCAATGTTTTTAATTAAATCAATAATTAAATTTAAACTTGATTTGAAAAATTATTTTACCTCTATCTTTATGGTCTTCTGAATATTCATCATCTCTGTAAATTTCCTCAGTGATCAAAGACACAGTTTTCACTTCGAGTTCGTCGCTTAATTGGTCCATGGTTTCTTCTATTCGATTTTTGGCAAGAGCTTGTTCGGAATTATCAGTAACCATTTCCACGTTAGTGATGCACTGTTCGATAATATCATTGCGACCAATTGCTTTCAAAGCCTGCTCCAAACGATTTCCGGTCGCTTTGTTAGCATTCTGTTGCAACCAAAGTCTGAACATCACCATCGACTGTTGGGCGGTGTCATCAGGATATTCTTCTTTAATCAATTCAGTATCAGTTGGCAAGACATCTAATTCCTTTGCAAGTTTCTCCCAATCCTTTCCAATTAGACTGCAAATATCCATTATATGGAAATCCGCTCTTTGAATTATATCAAAGTCATCTAAAATTAACGAGCAATGAATTTTCGCATCTTTTTTTTCTTTTCCCAAAAAACAAAAAGCATGAATGACATACCGAAAGATTTCTTTTCGGTGTAATTTAACGAGTCCTTTCCGAGCGACAACAAATCAGATTCGGAATCCCGGCTCGGCGTAATATTTTCAGGCAGAATGAGTTTAAGAGTGCACAGGGGATTTTGAACGGGCTCTCCTTTGGCAGCTTTCGGGTCGCTCATAAAGATTATCCTGCCCTCGTGAAGGTCGTCCTCATTACGTAGACGCATCGTAAACGCCAAACGGTTCTCTCGGAAAGCCTTGAAATTCAAATGCGGCTGATCACCGGATTGTAATACCGGAACGATATTTCCAGCGAACTCCACATAAACATCCTTTCCTTCTAAGACCTAAAGCGGACAGTTCAATTATTTTTTTCCGCCGAGTAAATGAGAAAAGAAAAACGTACTTCAATATCGCGACTCTTGGCGATTTCTTTGAAATGTTCCTGATGCTCAAGAGTCTTATCCTCTTTATCGTCTGTCATGCAAAATACCCGCACTCTGGTCTCGAAAGTGCTGACCCGCTTTGCAAACACCACAAATTTCGCCATAAATGGTGTGAATGTGGCCTAATAAAATTGGTTCGAAACTGATTAGAACAAATATTCTTATTATGGGAAATTTCAACTACCTGGGTGTACAATTCGGTGGCCATTCGAGCGGAATCAGAGATATTTCGACAGTCCATTAACCAAAACCTCGCCGATACGGTGGTGGTAAAGGAAACGCAGTCCTTAACGAAGGACAACGGAGTGGATCCCGTAACATCTTCCCAAACCGCCTTGTTCTGTCCGCCTTTACAATACGTTAAAATTCAAATTATACTAGGTGCGAGTGCGCAATTAAAAAACAAAACAAATTTAGTATTGCTAGTGTGAGAAATCCATAAAAGTGGAACTAAATTTACCTGATTTAGTCCCTAATCGAAGCATGTATTATACGAATAAAATTTACGTTCAAAACTGTTCAAAAGAATTATTAAAGGAGGCTTTTAGTAATATCGTCATTTCGATTTTTAATTGTATAAAATTAGCAGTCAGTACTACTAAAAGCCTCATAACTAGTCGGTTTGTTAGCCAATTATTTTTAGAAAATATTTCGATGTGTTACTGTTAACATATTTTTCAAATAGAAATGAAAATGTACCTGTTATCGAGCAGAGAAGTCGTAGAGTTGGTGTTGTTCCGGAATATTGATTGATCATTCCTTGGGAATGAGCTTTCGGAGCAGGAAGACTTAGAGTAATTGCTTTGTGGAATTTGCGACGTCTCGGTTCGACGGTGACGATGGGCGAAACGGCAACACCATGTCCCAATAATTTGGCAACCATTTCCGGTTCGATTGCTTGTGCCTAAAATACAATTATTACAAATAGATTTTATACATTTTTAAAGTGTTACTTGTAATCCAATACGAATTTTCTTAGTAAGTGCATTCGGCGGAAACACTGCTTGTACCAAAGGAACTGAAGAGCTGGAAACGGTACCACCCTCGGGACCGACTCCATAAATATCTTGCTTAATTCTCGATATTATTGCAAAATAATGCGGAAAATCGTTGGTTAATATTTTAGCGATTCGATTTGTGCGAAGATCATCAATTTTATACAATTCTGAAAAAATATCTTTTACATCTCTGAAGATTTTTTTGATTTTAAGTAACAAACCTTCCCCATCAAATGTATTTTGTAAAACATCCTGAACAGCTTCTTCATTTGCTTCCAACATATGTTCCTTCCATGTTTCGCCATTATCACATCTCAGAATTATAATCTCCCGTTGTTTCTCGCGAAGTGACGCAAAGTGAGGTACTTCAATTATTACCGGTCTAAAATTCAGACATTCTTTTAGCATACATCCAACGGGTTTTTCTGTTAAATAATAAATTGTTTACCCAAGAAATTTAGCACCAATGGGCCCCAACTCTAAAATTCTGCTGGCCAACGATTCACCTTCCATTAAAGGTGGTGGATGTGGCAATCTCTTGGGTTTTACATATCGGCAAGTTATACGCGTCGGACTGCCCGCACATCTGGGGGGAACGATAACACGTACGCCAGAGTGTCGGCATCCTCGCATAGCACCACCACGAGCGTCCACGAGAAAAGATACCAGAAAGCTTCAAGAGAAATAGTTTCATATTAATTTTTCCTTTTTTTTACTTCAATATGGGGAAAAAATTGCGTGCCTTACTATAAATTTCTGTTGTGAACAGCAATAAGTTAGATTATAGATACAGGGGGTTTATTAAATTTCAGAACGTTTAAATTTCTTACAAATTATGCAAATAAAACGACTCAAAGATGCCGTTTTATCTAATTTGAGTTATGTTTTACTCATGGATCATAAGATCATTTTCCTAAAATTTGAAGCTAACTTAAATTAAAAGAATTTTAAACATTCCGAAAAAATAACGATTACCCTTATTTTTAACACCAAATAAGTTAGTTTTTACGATATACCTAAAAATACGTATTTTACCTATCAAGTATTATTAATAAGTATTATACTTTTGTTTCATGCCGTCCTTGATACTTGTATTATAAAATTATACCATTCAATATTTTAGCAAAGTTACAATTGAAATAGTTTACCTTTGAGAGTATTAAAAAATTAATATGAAATGAATGAAAATAGTGGCTGGGGTGCCTTTCTTTGCAGAACGAATAACAAATGATGCCTGGGTGCGGAGTGCTACACCCGTTTTTACATTAATTACCAACAAATAAATTAGTCGTATAAATATTGTATAGTAAAAAATAAATTAACGTCTACAAAACGGAAGAGTGCATTAGTGCCTTTAGTGTTTGCTTGCTTTGGTCGTTAAGATGTTTGATTTTTTTTTTATTTTTCGCATGCGATACCTTTCTCTGCATAAGCCTATGCCTGGTTTCTTGAGTCGCAATCGGCAAAGTAACCTCTCTAGTTCGGGCCATTCACTACTGTATAAGCAACACATTTAACAACAACACACTACTTCTGGATAATAAGAATATAATAAACTTGTCGCGTAAGAATATTTTTCAAAGAAATGATAAATATCCAGCACTAAAGCATCGTTATCATTTTTTGTTTTTATAGTTTAGTCGCTAAACCTTCCAAATAAGTAAAACGAAATCAACTCGTGAAAACTTTACTTACCCTGCCGTTATCGGTTGGCGCACAATTTGAACATTGTCCGGTTTGTAATTTTGCAGCATCTCCATCTTGGTCGATATTATGTAATCTCCATTGAAAGGTCCTAAAAAGAAACCCAAAGAAGTTTACGACCGCGCCCCGGTAAACACTTGTTCTGTTTTCATGCAAACTTTCTGATTAGCCTCACCTCCGGAATGGCGAGAGTCATGTCGCTCGTCATTGGTGACATCGAGACGCATGGAGTCGTCCCCCAAAGATTTGATATCGTCCACAGTCATGTAGTTGTAATGCTGGTGGTCACTTTGCAGATCGTCTCCTGAAAACGTCCGCCGAAAAGTTAAAACTTGGAAACGCGGTTTGCACTAACGCTAAAGCTACTTAGTGACTTAAGATAAAAACTTATCAAAAGTTCGATAGCGCTTGATAAACATCATAAAACAACACTTGTGATTTCTCACTTTTTCAGAGTTACAAGCGAATAAAGTAGAATTTCTCGAATGCATCCGGCGCGATAAACTCTGAATGAGTCCGACGTTGTTGAACAGTGTTAATATTGTCTTCGTTAATGAAATCAGTGTGTGTCTAGTGGAGTTCGAAAACACATTTGTGCAACACATTTATCAATTACTTACTTCTGGAATTGGAGTTTCCTTGATAATACGGCAAATAAATATGTTGGGCATGCGCCGGTTTTCCATAAGCCATTGAAGGCTCGTCTGTTTGATTAGCATGCATGCAAAAATCACATTCAAAGATAATTTCGTTATCAGAAGTTTTATTAGTCAGGGCTACGGAAAGCAAGTGTAAATAGTCAAGTGAAAAACGGTACCTGCTTCATCCTCGGAATCCGACATGAAAGTTTCCTGCATCGCTTCGGGGGCCATCACTTTATACTTCTCCTCTATGTTAATTGTCGTTGATGTTGTCACATCAATTTCAGTAACTACTTTCAATTCTTCGACGACACTAATATATCCCAATTTGTTTGCTATTCCTAATGCAGTTTGTCCGTTCTAAACACACACACAATACCCATTGTTAGATTAGTTTAATGAAAAGGGCACCAATTTATACTTACGTTGGTGACCGCATTCGGATCGGCTTTATTCTTCAAAAGCAACGCGATGACCAGAACGTGTCCTTGCTGTGCGGCCTGATGCAGTGGTGTGTAACCTGCAGAAGTGGTCGAATTCACTTCGACGCCTTGCTCGATTAGCAACTTGACCATATTGACGTGACCGTAGTGGCAAGCAATGTGTAAGGGTGAGTACCCTTGTTTAGTATACGCTTCCTTTTGTGCGCCAGCCCTTAGAAGTAGATTGGCGACCATCACGTGGTCTTCTTGAGCACACAAATGCAATGGTGTTAGTCCATTCTAAACAATTAATACATTGTTATTATTAATAAAAAATCGTTTCCTTTGAGTGGTTTCGAGAGAACCTTTGAAGAACAATTGGGATTCGCTTGGTGTTCTAACAAAAGCGAGGACATATCGGAGAAACCCTCCTGGGAGCTCAAGTGAAGCGGAGTGAAACCCGCTTTCGATTCCGCATTACTCTGGGCCCCATATTCCAACAATGTGGTCGCAATATCCATCTACGTAAAAAAAGAAAATCCATTAGTACGCATCGAATGAAACAAACAATATAACAAGTGTGCTCACTTGATTCTTTTTGGCGGCAATATGCAGAGGCGTGTGTCCATTCCTAGCGGTGGAATGAGGTGAAGCACCTTTATCCAACAAGAGCAAAGCGACAGGTTGATGGTCGTAATGAGCCGCCACGTGTAGAGGCGTAACGCCATTTTTTCCCTGCGAGTTTGGCGGAGCATTTCGCTGCAGCAATAATTTCGCCACATTCAAATGTCCGTATTTGGCGGCCAAATGTAACGGCGTAAATCCTTTCTTGGTAGTTGCAGTTAAGTCGGCACCGTTATCCAGCAATACGCTAACAACCTAAAAACGAACCTCTCTGAAATTAATGTTCTTACGGTAAATTGCAATTCAATGAACCTCTTCCTGTCCTTCTTTCGTCGCGATATGCAAAGGTGTATAGTGATCCTTTGTGGTGGCCTGCAATTGTGCGCCGTGCTGCAACAGTAGCATAACAATATCGATGTTGCCCAAGCGTGAAGCGACATGCAGGGGCGTTTGATTTTCCCGGGCCTTCGCATCGACAGCTGCACCGTTTCTTAGTAAAATCCGTATAATGTCGGTTTGGTTAGCCCTGGCTGCCAAATGAAGAGCAGTCTCGCCCCTAACGGTCGGAATATCGGGACTGGCTTCGTGTTGCAACAAGTAAATGACAATGTTCATGCAACCCATGAAACTGGCCACGTGCAGCGGCGTCAAACCGCTCTCGGTGGTCGTACTAATGTTGGCATTATGTTTAAGCAACAATTCAACGATTTTAATGCGATTCTTCTTGCAAGCTATATGCAAGGGTGTGAATCCGTTGAGGGCCCTAGCATTGGGATCAGCACCGCGTTCAAGGAGCAATTTAGCGACTCTAATGTGACCGCAATGACTGGCAACGTGAAGAGCCGTCAAGTAATCGATGGTCACTTCGTCGACCGGAGCACCGTGGAACAATAAGCTGCGAGCTGCATCAACGTGTTCTCCTTGCGCCGCCATATGCAGCGGAGCCAAACCGTTTTTGGTTTTCGAATGCATCGGCGCTCCGTTCTCCAAAAGCATGTCCACCACTTGGTCGTGGCCGCTCCTGGCGGCGCAATGCAAAGGCGTCAAACCGTCGCGCGTCTTTGCTTGAATGTTAGCTCCCTTGGCTACTAGCAAGGAGACCATATTCATTTTTCCCCATTTACTGGCCACATGTAAGGGCGTAATATTGTGCTTAGCAGTGTAATTGACATCTGCACCGCGGTCGTAGAGGAGCGAAGCCACTTTATCGTTACCATAATGTGCCGCTATATGCAGCGGAGTGAAACCGCTCTTTGATGTTATGTCTGGCGTACTTTCGTTCTGGAAAAAGTAAAAAGTTTACAATCGCAGAGACAACAATCCGTTGGCCGTCGTCAATTACTTGAAGCAGCAATGCGGCCGCTTTGCAATCGTCCTTCTTGGCAGCGATGTGTAAGGCTGGCAACCTCACTTTACCTCTTGTGTCACTTTCCAAAAGCAGTGTAACGACTTTATCGTGACCTTGCTGCATCGCCACTGCTAAAGGTGTGAATCCGTCCTGCGAAAATTGATTGGTGACATGAATATTCATGGATTCATGGGAACAGTGTTAATATACCTCTGTAGCTAGCGTTTGATTGCCGCCCTTCGACAGCAAATATTTGACGACGTTCTCGTGGTTCTCTTGAGCTGCCATGTACAATGGCGTGAAACCATTTTGGGATTGCACGTTGATCGATGCACCGTGTTGAATCAGGATTTTTACCATTTCCTCTTGTCCGGCTAAAAACATATTCATAACTTTTTGATTTCCGCTATTCTTTTATTTTATATAAAAGATATAATTGGCAAAATTAATACTAATTGATAAAAAATATATAAATAATTGAAATGTATTGTACCTAAGGACGATACATGTAATGCTGTGTTTCCTTTCTTGGTGGCAGCATCAACAATGGCACCCCTTTTGAGTAGTTCCTGCACCACTTGCACGTGCCCTTCTTTAGCCGCCAAATGCAGAGCATTCAAACCGTTCTAAAAAAAAAATGTAGTGCAAATGTTTATTTTTAGGTAACGGCCTTCTTTGAAAAACATGTAACACCGCATAAATAATTTATAAACAATAATTGCGGACGCAATGAAAGTATAGAGCATAGCAATGTTAAAAATAACTTACAGCATTCGATGTATTTATATCTCGAATTGTGCCGCTGTCTAAATATTCGATTATTTTTTCGAGATTTCCGGCCCTTGCTGCTTTCAAAAACGAAGTGTTTGGGTCCTGCAAGTCAAAACATTTACAATTAACAAAAAAAAAGTACCAAACAAAAGGCCGGTTTCGAACTTTGAATCTTTAAACTCTGCAATAGTATTTGTATGCCGGGAACTACGGAAACATGGATCGAATAATTGCTCGTAAACACTAATAATTGAGTATTAATGACTGATGATGACCAATTAAAGCTGAGTGCATGTTTAAACAAAATTGGGACATTTAAAATTTCTATTTAGAGAACCTTTGCTCAACAAAATAACAAAACGAAAAGCTCAACAAAACAAAAAAGAAAAACCCTAACGCATCTCGTTGAAATTTGTATAACATGCACAAAAAGCATTCGTTTGATAGTGAAATTAAAATAGCTCTCGAAAACAAGATGCTGATTAATTAGCGTGGTACACACAACATTTATGCGTGTTACATAATAATAAAGTCTGTAATAAACGAAACGGCGAAATTAAATGTAAATTATTCGTGTTAAATGAAGAAAACATGTATCGGTGGGACAACGCTGCCCGCGATGATGTCATAGGTCTTTTTTTACTTTTTCGCATCATAAGTGGTTGTTGCTATCTATCTCAAGAGTAATGAACATTAATAAGCATTAAAAGGGACCGTTTCCTCTGCGGGTCCTTGTTTCGACTTTCAAGCTGAGCGTATTAATAACAGGCCTCATCAACTAGTAGGAATGTTTGTTGTTTTTTGCGCGTTCGATGCATTTTCCCTTTATCAATAGCCCGATTGTTGTTATTTTTTGTCTATGCTGTCAGTGTAGTACAATTCGGTTTAGGTTTATTTCATGGCCATCCCGCTTATTGAAGCACTCTTCAAACCGACCCGTCACAAAGGACAATTATTTTCGTTTGATCATCGCAATGACCCTCGTTTTTAATGCACTCAGCGTACGATTAATTAGGAGGAATTTACAATTGCATTGCATCTGCTTGCTTGTACCTGCTTGTTCTGACGAGGCAATGTTTCCGTAGTGGCACCATTGACAGTGGGTGTCTTCTGCTGCGATTGCTGTTGTCTTTGCACTATTTCACCGTTAGATGAAGCGTTTCCACTTTCCAGAGCCATAGTTTAATTATTCAGGAGTTAATCACCGCGCACCGCTGAATGTATGAAGCTATTCAATGTGTTCTCATTTTCATTACGTTCGACACGTACAATTGAGCTGCTGACCGGGATGATGGTGAAACTCTTCACTACTACCGAACTTGGTGATGCACTAGCAGCAGCAGACCGTACTTGTACTTGAGAGCTAACAAGTAATGTTTATTGCTCGCTGCTCAAGGAGACGAAATATACAACACACAAAGCACAGCACCTGCGGCAAAAGCGGAATTACAAAATACAAATCGGCGAGGAGCACTCGGAGTCACTCAGCTCAGCGCCACACTCGGCATATAATATTTTAGAGACATCGGTAGCACAACGCAACGGCGGCGGCGGCGTTCGGCTTGTGTGTGTTAGTAGTTGAGGATGCCCGGCGCATGCCCATTAAAGAAGGCTACGGATGATGGCTGGTGTGTGGTGTGGTCATGGACACTGGACGACTCTCACGCATCAGCACAGCGGCGCGTCGACTAACCCAATTAATAAAAGATCCGTCCGAAGCGAGGCAAGGGAGAAACAATGGCAGCCCATTTTCGACACACACATTTATTCATTTATTCGAACAATCTGCGTGTGTTCTGCTTGGTATAATTGGCTACAAATTCGATAGAAAAATAGATATCTTAAAATAGACTACAAATATGTACTTAAGTATGTGAGAAAATACGATATTTCATTAGCTTAACATCAATCGAAAATTACTTAATTGTATCACTGCACTGCATTAAAAATAGGGATTCACTTAAATTATAGTATAAAGACAATATATAATAATAATAATAATAATAATAATAGGACATAGATTAAGGCATAAAGACATTAAAAGCTACCGTAAAAGTAGGTGTAAAACGGTTCGTGGTGGATTGATTCTTCTTAGGCTTTGATCTTGAATTTGAACAATCTGGTGAGCATGGTTGTGATACAAGGGATTTGTTTCTGCTTGTGCATGTGTGGAATGTCCGGAGTATTGCTTTCGTAGTCAATGGCGACGCGCTGATTCACAAACGTTAATAACGTTAACAAGTCGTAATTGTAGGCGTTGTTTTCCAATTCCTGGCATAGGGCTTGCATGAACCAAGAGCCCCTTGTTGTGTTACGCCAAGAATAATAACCTGAAACACGTTTAACATTAGATTGGCATATTAGCATATTAGCATTGAGGCATAGAGAGAAACATCATACAACGAAAAATGTAAAAACAATTTCACAGCACTCTATTTTAATCGATTTTAATTAGAGTAAAATAATACGCTGTTGTTGCATTTGTTATATAAATTACAAATCGCGTTACAAAAACATTTACTACAACGAGCGTGCGTAAATCCTTATTAAAAGCATCTTTTATTGTGTTCATTTTAATTTTTATATCAATTTGTTTTATTTCTATTTATATACAGGGTGGCCAGTTTTTTAGCCCGTATATGGGTAACTTCTACTGTTTTAAAGATAGAGATTCGTTTAAATAATCAAAAATGGGCAGAATTTTACTTCGAATTTAAACCGGTTTACAAAAATCGGTTAATGAAAACCGTCGATTTCTTTGAAAATTTATTGCAAGAAAACTATTTGACATAGTAAAAAAGAAATAATTGTTGTTAATAGATAAATTTATTTAAAATCTAAATAATTTAACAAAATTTCCATTGATTTTCGAGATAAAAAATAAACTTAAAGTTTTTTTTAAATTTATCAAATTTGCAATTTTTTTTTCTGATTCCAACGATATAACTCTTTACATTTTTATCTTTGACGATTGCTGTTAAAATTGAAAAAATAATATTTTTTGGGGAAAATAAACAGTTGGCATTGAATTGTATAATTAATAATTATAAATAAAACCAATTAAAGTAACTAATAACAATACTAACAAGTAAAATATGGAAATTTTAAAATTAATTAATTATAAAATAGTTTATAGAGTTTATTGGAATACCTTAGCAGAATACATAGTATTCATAGCAATTTTTATCGCAGAGTGCCGTGTGTGACGCCATTTTCAATGGAGAAGTTTCATTAGAAATATCACAGCCACCCTGATTACTTCAATTAAATGTTTTTTTTTTTTAATTTAACAATAATTTACAAAGATAAACATACAAAGTGTTATATCGTTGAAATCGGAAAAATTAAGCTATTTGATAAGCCCATAGCCAACTATGGTTTCCATTAAAAACAAAACATAAGTTTATTTTCTATCTCGAAAATCTAGCAAGCTATGGAAATTTGGAAAAATTATTTGGATTGTATTTAAAAGTACCTATTAGGAACAATTATTACTTTGATTCTGCGTCAAATAGTTTTTCTGGCATAAATTATCAAAAAATCGACGATTTTCAGTTTTTTCTGGATAATTCTGTAATCCGGAGACACATTCGATTTTTGTAAAATAATATAAGTTGACCGTTCTGTCCATTTAACCGAATCTCTATCTTTAAAACTGTAAAAGTTATCCATATACCTGTTGAGAAAATGGCCACCCTGTATATGTTTGATATCATTTAACTCGTAAAAAAATGAGAACTTTAATGTCTCTAGTGAGTCATAGTGGTGCTATTTGATATATCGAAAAAACCTTAGATGTAGATTAATGAAAGCCGATTCGCTATTCCTAGGGTCATCTTTAGGAATCATTTACATTAAAAAAAAAAAAAAAAACTAAAAACATGAATTTAAACTGAAAATAACCTAAGAAATCCAATAAATAAATATTATCGCAAATACCAACTATGCACCCTACCAAGTATTTTCAAAATTAATTTTAATTACTTCAGAAGACTAACTGATACAAGAAGTCAATCAAAAGAATACTTGATTCATAATTAAATAATATTGCCGATTGGTTAAATAAGCAAAAAGGAAGAACGACTAATTAAAAAGAATTAAAAATATATTGAAGCTTACCGGGAATTGTACTGTAAGCAATAAGAAAGTCGGCCTGTTCGGGCATCCTATAGGACGCTGAAGGATTTCCATCTGTTTCCGTAGTGGACGAAAGGGTAATTCCGCCATCTAACTTATCTCCTTGACATGCTTGTATAAAAAACAACTTTGGTTTCCCAGCCAACGTCCGACAATTGCTGGACGAAAAAGGACTCCATAATAATTCAGGCTTATATGGTGCATTTCTTGAATACAATATCCCACTTTCTCCATGAGATAGGATGACCATGATGAAACAATCATAGTCAGTATAATCAGCATTTGCAACTGAAAGAAAAAAATACATTTATATTATCACCATAAACACTTTAAGGACATTCTATGTATATGTATGTAATAATAATATTAATAATAAAAGACACATTAATTATTTTAAATATGTTAAATTAACAAAGGAACTTACATTCTTGCACGGTTTTTTGAAGATCTGTATAGTCCAAATCTTGGCAAACAGTCACATCAAATCCTAGACCTTTGAGGCATTTGTTAATATTCTTGCAGTCATTTTCAGTGCCAGCTCTGGACTTCAATCCACCAACTTTAAAATGTTCATGATTAAATATTAAAGCTCTGCCAGTGTATTTGTGGTTCATTGAATAGTGAGAGGCATATTTATCAGTCTTTGATGATACAATAATGTTTGATTGAAAGGCTCTGAAAACAATCAATTCAAAATTCAAGATTTTTATTTTTATAATTTTGTAAATTGTAAATTACCGAGAATTTCCCAAGGCGTCGTGTTCATCGATTGTGCCTTGATCGACGGAAAAACCGTTATTGGCATTCAGTTTCTCGGTGTTGTTCTCCATCACAGCTAATTGGTTTAGTACCAAAAGGCACACTTTTGGTTACTGGAAAAACGAAACTGGGAAATATGGACGCGAAAATAGGACGCTAACAATGTAATAGGACAATGGCTTTGTTTGACCAATGATTCACCTATAACAGGTCTCAAATCTATACGGAGAATATTGTTGTAGAAAACACAAAGAAAGTATGAACTACCACTACTAAGGTAAACGAACACTACTTGATGAACATACGCTGGACTAAAATTGCAGCAGCGAAAATGGTTGGGTCAGGTCCAAGCATGCTTAATGGAGGGTCACAGTATGCGCCAATTCTTGCGCAGATCAATCAATTTCGTATTCCTCTACAACGGATTTACTGGAAACTTTTTCAAAAGTTTAAAATTCTTTTGCTTCATCCAGTTTTCTTTTGATTTATTGCTTCTTGTTAAGAAAACAACGATATTAAGTATATTTTTCATTTGTTTTCAGAATTATTAATTGTAATTCACGGATTAATACTTGGTTTTCTGGCTGAAAGACCACATAGGCGTCGATGGCCCTATGATACAGTACCTTCGGTGCCAAGTACCATTAAATTTATAATTATTATTGTAGAAGTTCAATGTTTTAATACTACACAGTACAATCAAGAACAACAGTAACTCTTTATTCATCTACTCAATAAGCCGATCATCATTAAACCTCTCTCTAGTTACATTA
>JASKGO010008277.1:0-10400 GCA_030556065.1 Holobus sp. GC000080 | reverse complement strand
TTTTTTTTTGCTATAAAACAATATAAGTTTCTGGAAAAAGTTCAAATAAATAAATAGCAAAGTAATAATTATCAAATTCCAGTTTCATGGGTTTTTTTAATTCACTTTCGTTAAATTGTTAAGTTTTTTCTCATTTATTTTTTGTTGTTAAACAATCTGAGTCTCCGTAAAAAATACAACCAATAAATAGCATAATAATAATTTTCAAGTTGCAGTTATTATGTGATTTTTCTCTTACTTTTCTTTTACATTAACTTTCGGTTAATTATTACATATTACCTCTATTTTTTTTTGTAAACTATCTACGAGTATAAATTTCAGGAAATTTTTCAAAATAGCAAGAAAATAATAAATTATCGAATGGTTACTTTTTATATCTGCTTTTTATTTATAGCTAAACAATCTACAAGTTTCTGGAAAAAGTTCAAACAAATAAAAAGCTAATAATACTTAGCAAACAACGGATTATTTTCATTTCTTCATTTTAGTTAAAAAATTTAAAATAAAAAAATCACTTTTAAATAATTGTTAGCTCTTCCAACAATTAAATTCAAAGGAATATTTAAAAATAAAAAATCGCAAAGATAGATTGTTAATTATTTTAAATTATCACTATTAGTTAGCACTTTTCTTTTTCTATTAAAAAAAAAACAAGTTTCTGGAAAAATCTCAAAATAAATAAGCAGCAAAATAAAAATAAAAATAAAATCTGCAAGTCGCGGTTTCTATGCGTCATCCTAGAAACAAATTAGATAATTGATTCAAAAACCCCAAGCCAAAACTAAAACTATTATAAAACTATATAAACAAATCAAAAAAAGTGAATGATTCTGCTAATTTGTATCGAAACCGTTGGAATTTAATTCACGAGAGATTCACCTTAGTCATCAAGAAAGAAGGTAAAGACGAATTAATGTCTTGGCAGTTTATTTAAACATCAGCAAGCAAAGAAATCATGTACCCTTGAACTTTGACTAAAAGTTGAAGAGCGAGCCGTTTGTCTGCATATATTAATGTCCGAAAAATCTATTCTTCGACCAATGTCATATACTATAATTTACGACAAACATTATCATTAACAATAACTGTTTCTCGGCAACAAAGCGATGAGAGATGTTTCGCAATAGCTAATAACCAGTCGATTAGAAATTAAAAGAGAATGAAAAAAAGAGAAGCAAAAAAAAGTTTAAAACTTACTTCCCAAAGCCCACATTTTGTAGCTCTTCAAATCGGTTATATATCTAAGACTAGCAGCGCGACATTCTTCGGAAACTCCTTCGACATTGCTCAAATCGAAGGGCGGCGAGGTCCTCAGGAGGAAGTTTGTCAAGTGTTTCATGGTTGATTCGTATTCAGGTTCTAAAAATAAAATAATAAATAACAAATTTCAAAAAAGAAAAAACAGAAACATACAAATCGATTTAAAAATTTAAATAAACAATAAAGAAAGAAATTATTATAAATAGTGTAATAAACAAATTCAAGGATTTCCAAATGACTTTCCACTTTGGTTCTTTAATGCGGCTCATATTGGCGCATTACGCGGCATTACCATAAACAATAGGAAATGCATAAAATCAATTTAAACAACTGTTTCATTAGAATTGTTTTCCAATCCGCATCATAAAGCACTATTAAATATATAAAACAATTTACGATTATTACTTTGATAGCTAAGCCAACAAAATACACTAATTAATGACTGGTAATTAATAATGAACAGTAAATTTACACCTGTAATTACGGAAACAGCAAATTAAACAAACAATAATCATTAATTTAATTTCACAGCGCAATTTATTGATCAGTTCTCACCTTTTTTTTGTTTCATTTGTTTTTCAGTTATTTATTGTAAATAAAATCCTTTTTTTTTTTCGTCGTATTTAAGTATATTTTTATTAGTGGTGTTAATTGTCTAAATACAATAGCCTTGATTTTTTTTGTTACAAATAAATTTCGTTGTTTCAAAATTCTTCGCAAATTTATAATCTGCCGTTCGTGTTTTAAGAAGCAATTAAAAAGCAAACGAAATACAAAAAAAATTTCAAAGAGGCAGATGAAGTATGGACACCTTGAACTAATTTTTCATTATATTGTTTCAATTGATAGTGAATTTTATGTGCTCAATGTTCAAAGAGTTGTTTCGAAATTTTGCATAATTTTTTACACAATTACACTGCTGCGTGTTTATTATTGCTCTTCAGCTAACTTCTTCAATTAACGCGTTGTTTTTTTTTTTTATCAAATTATTCGGATTTACGCAAAACAAACGCAATTAAATTAATAATTACATTAACAAAAGAACAATTAATGTTCGGTCAAGAATTTTAGCGTCTTTGGAACATATAATATACATTCTACAGGCAGCAGTTGTAAAAAAATAGTAATTACACAATTTAATGAATGGAACTTTTTTCGATTGCAACTTGTTAGTTGAAAATTATAGTTATTAGAAATTACAAATGACCATAAAGCAATATAGCAAAGTGTAAATAGCAATAAAAAGACGTACATATAAACAATCAATTATTAAATAATCCGTGAAATATTTTTTTTTAATGGTAATTTATGGTGTTTGATGAAATATCGAAATTATACTTGTATTATTTCACGAAGAGCGCAAAGAGAAAAAGGAAATTTCTCGCTTAATTATTAGCAATTCGTTTTCGTTAATTATAGTCGAAAATCTTGATGGGCATGGCATGCAATCCGAAAAATTTCGAATGTCTGATGTGTAAAAGAAATCGATGTCAAGGTTGTTTAATTCGATTAATAAATATTAAATCGATAAAACACCGGGAATATTTTAAGATTTTAAGTTGGTGCTATTATATAAGGGAAATTAACAAAAATGTCGTCTGCTCTAGAATTTCGAACTGAACATTTATGAAAACAGGCATATTGTGAAATGCTTTAAAAGATCAAACGATTAGATTTATTTTAATTTAATTTGCGTTTTATTCCACTTTTTCTACTTTTTTTTTATTTTTTTTTTAATGTAAAAAGAAATCATATTTCCTGTGAAAAACAGTTCAAGTCAACAAAGAACACATTAATACATTAATTAATTAATGGATTTTGCAAATATAGAAACATGTAGTGCAGTTTCTTGGAAGTTGTTCACCCGAAACAGGACACAAGTTTAGCAACAATTTCATACAGGATCATAAATTATTATTAAAACATTTACACTGTACTGTCTGTCTATGTCCGAGAAAACGTTAAATGCTATTTTTTTATGATCACCAATTAAGTGGTAATTATTTTCTTTCCGAAACTCATAAATAAATTCTTCTGTTTTGCAACGAATGAAAAAAGAAAAGTGAATTTAAGATTTAGCATTTAACCTAATCCCATTAAGTATTTTTTCGTTGCTCAATTTACTGAATTTACATTTCTGTCTCTTTAAACATCAGTTGTTTAATTCGTGTATCAATTTTTTTCTTTCTCATGTTAAAATTACGCTCTTTAAAACATTATTTACTTATCGAAAACGTATAATTTATTAAAAGTAACTGCTTGAAATGGTTTAATTATAAAGAGAAAGGAAATGCAATACAACATTTAGCCATTTAGCCATTTAGCCTATAAAACGGAATCTGTTATAAATGAGTGCGGCGTTGTTGAAACCGATGGCGTATTAAGAAAAGAATAGTTTCAAGAATAATTTGCCTATAATAAATTACTTTTAAATATTTAATGTATCTTTCCAATAGATAGTATTTATGAAGAAACCGATTGGGAAATTTCAGGTGTCAACTGTGACTGTTACAATCTTTCACCTATAGTAACGAAATTGCAATTTTTTAAATATTTCTTCATCCGTTTTCAATTCTCCGCTCATACTGCCTAATAATAATTTGGCAATCAATTTGTTTGAAATTTAAAAATATTCCACTGCATCGGTTTCGTTTTTACTTTTTGGTTTTTTTTTTCTTTTTTGTTTCACGAACGCTCGGAAAGATATCGACAGTGAAAAAATTGCAAAATACGTCTTAATTGGATTGCTTAAAAATAAAATTTTTGCAAAAAGCGAAAACTTATATAACAAAATCAAATTATAATAACGACGACAATTATAAGGATAAGGCGAGCAAAAGAACAAGAGCACCGGTAACAACAGCTGCCGAAAACACTTTCAATTTCTCACTCTCGCCGGTTCTGTGTGGACAATTTCATGCTCTTTTTACATGAATGAAACGTTTAGAGCGTAAAGGTTACACCCATTACATAAAGACCACAAATTAAAAAAAAAAAGTAAGTCAAGTATAGAATGCGTACATGCACTCACTTATTTACATTATTTTAATATGTAATTATAATTATTAGTGCGACATTTCTCACAGTAATTACTTAATTTTTGGCTCAAATTGCGATTCACCTGATGTTTCACACATTTTTTTTTTTAATTGACTCTTTGGGGGCCGCCGCTACCATATTTGTTAATTTCTTTCGAAATTACTTCATTTCCTAAATTTAAAATTTCATTACATAATGAATATTATTTTTTAGTAACCTTTATTTTGCCCTTTTTGGTGTTGCTTTAATTAAATGTTAAAAAATACTAATTTGAATAAAAAAAAAAATCATTAGTTACGGAAACATTAAAATACTTTGCTATAAACATTGAAATTTAGCAACAAAGTTAACAAATTACATGTAACTAATTAGAATGAAAATGAATTGCATCATTTAAGAAAACAATTGTCTTGAAAATTCCAACTAATTAGAAAAATTATTGTTTTTCTTGTTCTTGCATATTCTACAAACAAATTTATTAAAGGCTTTAGCTTTACAGTCTTTACTGTTTATAGCAATTAACAGATCTGCCGATTTAAATAATAAAAAAAACAATGATTATTACTCAGCTATAAATAATTACAATTTAATTGATTTTATACAATTTACAGAAAAATTGTTTTGCTCATTTCTTTAAAGAAAACAAACGATTAATTAATTGCATAAACTGTACATACAAAGTCACTTCGAATACCTTACAACTAGTAATTAGAGAACAATGAGGAAATAAGAAAAAACTAAAATTGCTTTTTTTGCTTCTTTGAGATTTAATAGAAATTATTTATTAAAAAAAAAAAAATAATAATTCAAAGTTTGCGTTCCGAAAATTGTTTTAATTTGATGTAATTATATATCACACGAAAAAAGTATTCGAAAAAGAAAAAAAAAACAGTCAAAATGCATTTTTTTGCATTTTCTTCTTTAACACTGGACGTCCTTGGTCTTCAACGTCTTCAGCCGTAATCAACACGGCAGCATCCACCGAAGGATCAACCACCTTAATTTTTATTATTGCTGATTAATTTATTTTTATTTTTTTCATGGTAAATGCTGTTGTTTGTACCGGTATTTTATATTTTTACAACAGTTTTTAACAAAGTGCCATAAAGTTTCTTGCAAAACATGTTTTCAGTCCTTTTTGGGTCGATTTATTCGTTTTAATTTTTCTCAAGATAATAAAAGGTTTTTTAATACAAAAATAAAAAAATAAAACGAATAAAATATAATATAAAAATGAGCGAATAAATTACTAGAAATTAAATTTGCTTTAAATTAGCAAACTTCCTCATTAAATAACTTTCCTGTAAATTATAGAAACTATAATTATCTCTATTTATCGCTTCTTTTTAATTAATTTCACTTATCGAACTATTAAGATCAGCAAAACGTTGGTAAAAGTATGAAAAAAAAAGCAAGCTAAGAAGTAACTTACCAGTTAACATGCAATCCGTTAAGTTTTTCAAACAATTTCTTCCCTTAATTTGGTTATTGAGTTCCAATTGTTTCTCGAATTTGGCAAGAATTTCGACCTTATTGATGGTCTCGTTGGAGAGCAAAAACGGAAAAACGCGGCTTATCGAACGTCCCGTTTTGTTTTCAATTAATTCGTTTAATTCGAAATCGAAGAAACGCGCCAAAGCCGCTTTAGTGGCGGCCGCCGCCGCCTCCTTCTCGTGAACTTTGCCGCCACTCGCCGCGCACAAAAGTGCCACAAACACCCATAAAACTCCAGTCATTTTACTTTTCCTTTTTCCAACTTTCAATTAACAATGAAATAATTAATGAAAATATTAATAAAATTAAACTGGTTGAAAATAAATAAATATATATTTCAAGACGACATTTTAAACGCGCATTGCAATTTAATGCCGAACTGCATGTTAAAAAAAAAAACTTTTGTATTGCAATGAAAAATTGTTTAGTGGACGGTTTTTTATTAAGTAGTAGTAGGTGGTGGACTCAATGGACTAACCACAAACGGTGCATGTGACAAACTAAAGCAACTTTTGCTAAAAGAAGCAAGCACAGGTAGTTTTAGCCTTCAAGGACCTTTCCTTCCTTGCTAACTTGAATGCTTTTTCACTTCGAAGGAAGTCGACGCACTTTTTCTCGCTATTCCTATCGCAGCCCTCCTTCCACATCGACACGCTGTGTGTTTATTTATTACGAAATTTTACAATATTCTAAAGTGCATCTTCACAAACTAAATTGGCCGTCATTAAAGGACATTACTTATTTTCAATTTCAAGAAAGGTTACTTTAAATTATTTAATTTGTTGCAATTTCAGAAAATAATGCAGTTTTTTCTTTTCTTTCTTTAAATATTTTTCTATTTTACTTTAACTTTTTTTTATGATATTTTTTTCATCCGATGCATTGACAGTTAAATTATTTAGGAACTATAAATTTAAGATAATTTGCTAAAGCTAAGATTAAATGAATTTTTCAGCAGAAAAAGGCAATAAAAAAAAAAGTTATAAATAAAAGATTTCTGTTATCACAATGTCTATTGCAATTCATCCTATTAAAAAAATATGTATTATTATTGACATGGCAGTTATGATTGCAATTAAATCATAAAAACCATGATAAGATAAAATAAAATCTCAATTGAAAATTCAGACAATTATGGCAACAACAAAAAAATAATTAATTTAAATAATTTTTTAAAAGAATTAGATTAATAAGCTTTAAAATAAGGTGCCATCCGGGTCATCCTGCCAAAAAAAATTTAAGTATTAAATAAATTATGCAATTAATTAAATTAAATCATAAAAGTCATGATTATTTGCTTAAGATAAGATAAAATCAAATTTCAATAGAAAATTCAGAGAACTATGGCAAAAAATATATAATTTTTACTTTCTTTTAAAATAATAAGATTGATAAGCTTTAAAATATAGTGGCCATCTTGGTCATCACTCATCCTATTAAAAATATTATTTTAATTATTACCATTAAGCAATTGCTATGGTGATTTCAAGTTTTTAAGCTATAAAAGTTAATATAAATTTTCTATGGAAAATTCGGGCAGCTGTGATAAGAATTAATAAAAAAAAGGAAAATATGAAATCAGTTTTAATTTGAAACTAAATTTATTCAAAACTTTTAAATAAGCTATAAGCGATAACCCACTAAATGAAAATAAAAATTACTATTTTAACAAATGCAACAGCAGCAACCCTTTGATATTACTAAATTATTATTTTTTCAGTTTAAATATCAGACTGCTAGATAGAAAGTAAAAATTTAAACTTATTAGGATTCCTAGTTTTCAAAAAAAAAAAAATATTTATTGTTTTTGCTTTTGTAAAGAAATTTTTCAAAACTAAAATTGTTATACTCTTTGAAACCTTTGAAAAAATAATAAGATCTTTTATAAATTTTAATTTTTTTAAATTTTACTGAATTTAAAGCGAAAAAAACATTGAATTTTTGATTTTTCGGAAAATAGGGTGGCGCCTTTTAAATGTTTCTTAAATGAAAACAAAACAATCATTTAATTATAATTAGTACCTATAAAAACTGGAATTTTTAAAATTATTAGTTTCATTTTGATTTCTGAAAGAAAACGATAGAGCGCTTCAATTAAAACTTGCGTCATTTGATTTGAATTATTATTTTTTCAAACTAATCACATAAATTCCATGCAATTTTCTTGTGAATTACATTAACAATTTTCCTGTAAATAATTGCGCGCAGACTATTAATTTTGTAGATATTGATGTGATTTTGTTATTTTCCACCGTTTTATTTTAGCGAAAACAATTAACAGCAATTTGTCTCTTTTTTTCCACTGAAAATGAAAAAAAAAGTATTTACAAGTTGCAGAAAAACGCAATACCAGAATTTGCATTATTTATTTAGAAACGAAAAATTCTAGAAGCAATCATTGGGAAACTTTGCAAAAGTGAATTGATTAAATTAAATTAAAAAAAGAGTGCAAATTGTTGCAATTTCCGGCCGTTTATGAAATGTTTTTTCAACAACAATAAAAAGTGCTAATTTTTACAATAAAAATCGGTAACATTTGTTACTGGCGAAATACTAACAACTTTTTTTTTTTTACTAATTTACTCTTTTTCACAAATAACAACATTTGAAAAAAAAAGCATTGAGTAACAATAAAACGATTTGCTCTGTATTTAACTAATAGGCTATAAATATAATCGCTTTCACTTGCACACAACACATTACACTTACATTGCCAATTGCATGCAAATGGCTAATAAATTTGATTTGTTATTTACAAAATAAATTAATTAATTAAACAAAAACTGTTTTGTTTTCATGTATAAAAGAAAAAACAAAATGGCGCTAAATGAATTTATTGCGTAGTAAAAATAAATCATATCTAATGTCTTCGCTTTTTTTTTTAATTGTACTAAAGTGGACAATTATCAGTATGCAAGAAAAGCAACAAGCAAATGCTATTATTATGTGAGTCAAGTGATTTTTTCCGTAATTTTATGCACAAATGTAAAACAACTACGCTAAAGAAAAGTTCGCTTTTTTATTTCGTAGTCGACACATTGTTTTCGACTTTTTCTTTTAATCAACTCCACTTGTTTGCATAATTGTTTTTCTTCCTTGTTTCTGCCACAAATTAAAAAAAAAGTTATTTAATTTATTTTCAATGATTTTTATGTTTATTCAAATGCGTATAATTGCTTAAATAACTATAAATGTCATTCGATAAATTCAACATTTAATTGATTTATTTTCGAAATGTTTAAAAGTTCTTTATGCACCGTAAATACAAAAAATACAATCAATCATAATGTTTTATGCATCTTTAATGCAAAATAAATTATTTATTATTGCGTTAAACATTCGCTTAAATAACAATTATTATTATTCTAGTCTCAGTTTTTTCTGCATACATTTTAAATTTTTAATCGCCTAGAATATTTTCATAGCGGCCTTTATTGTTTAAAATTCCCCAAAAATACAGTTTGTATTTATTTAACGCATTTTTTTTTCCCAAAAAAAAACCTCATCAGTATTCTACAATGTACTACAGACACAAAATAATTTCGCATTCGAAAGAAGAAAAAAAAAACAACAACGAAACCATCAAAAGGAACCGGAAATTTCTGAATAAATTGAAAAACAAAAAATTGCTCAAAACAAAGTTTGTTAACAACGCCAAAAAATAATTATAACAAAATATAAGAAACATTTGGTCTTGAGCAATTAAAGGCATAAGTCAAGGAGAATTGTTGTTGAAATTAATTAGGTTTTTTGATACGGCGCAGCAAAAATTTACATAAAGCATACATATAGTGGAGATTCTGCAATAGCGCGTGACTCAATGCCGAAACAGCGCTCACATTAAGCAACCAGCAATAATTATCTGAAGAAATTTCACAATGGGCAAACGGTGGTCCACTTGAAGAATCATTTCAGTTCCATTCGGCGCAAAGAAAACGCTTCCTGATTTTCGACCACTCAGCTAGAAATCGAATCGAGCGAGTTATTTGCAAAAGTTGCAATTTTAGCAACAATTAACAAGTAACATTATTAATCGCGTTACATAAGTTGATCAATCATCAATATTTGTTGTACCTACTTCTCCTATACGTCGTGTTCATTAAAAATTTGCCATTGAAATAAACACATCAAACACTCAAAGAAGCCCACTTAAAAAAACAACGGCCTTCGTGACAAACAGTATTTCTAATTTGCGAAAACTTTCGACGCAAAATAATTAATTGTCGCGCGCAAATTTCCCCGAAAAGACCTTAATTTGGGTTTCGGCTGAAACAATTACATTGTGAATAACATCGTTTGTTTTTTTTTTCATTTATGCAATAAATAACAGCAATAAATTGAAAGTTTGATTGAAAAATAGCAATATTTAGAAGCACCTAAGTATAGTATGTTTTTCTTAAAGTGGAAAAACATTAAAAAACTTACTTTAAAATTTAAAATCTTAAAAGATAAACAATTATAGGGGAAGCATTAATAATAAAAACATTTTTTTGTATGGCGAAATACAATGCTGAACATTTAATTTTCCGGTTGTAGGTCAAACCAGGAATTCAAAGGTTGCTGAAGATTGTGCTCACCCAAATCAATAATTACCTGGAGCAAATAAA
>JASKGO010008275.1:0-37285 GCA_030556065.1 Holobus sp. GC000080 | reverse complement strand
TTCGAGGAGGTAAATTGAATTTTTTTTTCGCGCGCTCCGAATTAAAATTCAATTTTTCGAATCCTTAGAAAATCGGGGATTTGTATCAGGAGTAAATAAGTTCGAGGAGGTAAATTGATTTTTTTTTTCGCGCGCTCCGCATTAAAATTCAATTTTTCAAATCCTTGGAAAATCGAGGATTTGTATCAGGAGTAAATAAGTTCGAGGAGATATTGAATTTTTTTTTCGCGCGCTCTGATATAAAATTCAATTTTTCAAATTCTTAGAGAATCGGGGATTTGTATCAGGAGTTAATAAGTTCGAGTAGTTAAATTGAAATTTAAACGATGTGAATCTGGTTGTCTACGATAAGGTCCGCAAACGTAAAATATATTTAAATTCAAATTCGTTTACTCTTTATTAAAACCTGTTTCAACATTAGTTAAAGTGTTTCTTTTGATATAAATATTATATATATCAATTATTAGCTCTAAAAAGAGCTGTTATCGTTCGATAGTCTTTGTTTTATTATTAATATTGTTTATATCAATTGTTAGCTCTGAAAAGAGCTCATTAATGATGGATATAGCTGAAACTACCCTAAAAAAGCTAATACATTTAAAAAATAATACAATATATTTATTTGAAGTAATATTGAAAATTTTAAATCGTTTGTACGATTGTTAAGTGTTTCTTCTGTTATAATATTGTTTATATCGATTGTGAGCTCTGAAAAGAGCTGGTAAATATATATTTCGATGAGAACACCTAAAAAAAAACCAAACCATAAAACAACTAGAAAAATCAATGAATTATATAAAAATTAACTTAATGAATTTTTTGAAAAATTAATAGAACAAATTAAATGAAATTAGAGCAAATATTATTATTTTTGCAGGAAAATGTGCGCCCTTTTAAAAAGAAACCAATTAAAAATGGGCCGCAATCCAAATTTGCACAATTTCATGGGCTTAGAACCACAGAGACACCAAAAGGAACAAACAAACCAAGCACAAACATGAAAATAATAATTGATTGGATACTACAAATGACTTTAATGCACAAATCAGCGAAACTAAATATGATATCTAATAATATACCTATATAGGAATATAGAATGCTTATTTTAAATTATGAAATAAATTTTACATTTAGTTGTCGTTAACACCGAGACATTTACATAAACAGTATAATTAAAGGAAATATTATAGTAGTGCACACATCATATAAGTCTTTTATATGTTCTTACAATACCTGTGTTTCGCTTTGTTCACAAGAAGAACAATTTCTTCCATTGAAACTTTTGTCACATACAAGAAAAAAACAATATGATCTTAATTATTCATTAGAAATTAAAGTAGTCATTTGAAATATTTTTTTAAGACATTTTACATTGAAAAGAAAAATAAATACCCAACGCGTCTCGTATTGTAAGAACATTAGTAGCTACAACTAAGATCAAAATATAATATTAAATGAACGTAAATATTATCGGTCAAAATTTTAGCAATATTGCGGGTCTTACAGATTTTACTGCCTCTAGCGCTTAAATGCTTAACTGATGAAATGATTTTTCAAATATTTCATCATGCCGAACGTGCGGAAGCGCTTTACACCGATTACTTTCAGTAGGGCGTCATCACAGATGGCATACTGTTTGTTTTTGGGGTCATACAGATCCTTCTCTTTGATAATTGACCAGACTTTCTTCACCACCTCATGGCGGGCCATAGAGTCCTGGCCTACCAAGGCGGCCAATTCTGGTGACAGAGTCATCGCCTTAGTGTAGCCCTTGCCTCCACCGCCGCCACCGGCAGCTCCCTAAAATCGAGAAATCGTCGTTAAAAAAAAAATTCAGACAGACATCAAATGGCAAACAGTTACCGCAGCTTTCTTGGGAGACTTTTTGGTCTTTGCCCAGTCCTCATCGGAGTCCGACTCGGAACCCTTCTTCTTCTTGGGAGGAAGTTTACGAGTTTTGATGGGCTTGGACTTCTTAGGAGAGTATTCTTCTTCGGATTCGGCATCAGATGGCTCGCTAGCATCGGAATCATCATCATCGTTCTTGGATCTCTTCACAGATGCAGGCTTCTTGGCAGCACGCTTAGCTGGCTTCTTCTCTTCCTCAGACTCCTCTTCTTCCTCCTCCTCCTCTTCATCTTCCTCATCCTCTTCAGAGTCTTTCTTGGACTCCTTCTTTTTGTCCTTGTTGACGATTTCGGTGTAGATGTCCTCAATTTCCTTTCGGCGCGGCTGCAAATTGCAGTCTAACTTTTCCTCCAACTCCTGTCGCACCTTCTTGGCGGACGTGCCGTTCGCATCGGCACCCTTGAGGATAGCTATAGCAATAACATGCATTCATTATTTCGCCGGTCACAATTGGACTAACGAATCGAATCGTAAAGATTTAAACCGGCGCCGGCGCTCTAAACTTGTTTGAAGTTTACCAGGCAAAACATTCAAGAGGCCAGCATATCCACCACAACAGGGATTCCGAAAATTACGTTCGAGCTAATTATTCGGCGAATTATTTTCAGTAGGAATAAAGCAGGTCGAAGTACCTAAATAATCCCGAACCCACAAAGGCTACATGCCATGACCGGTTTTGCAAAGATAAAATTCGAATGCGAAATGGCTTCTTCGACGCAGCAACGATCATAAAAAAATGCTCAGAAATTTAAAACGACTTAGCAAAGGCGAACGTACTTAATTCCAATGTACGGAGAAAAAAATACTAGGTCAATTTCGTTAATAAATATTCGCGATTCGAAACGTACATGCAGAGATATTCGCGAATCAATAGTTGGAAAATGCAATGGCAGTTGTGTGCGCGTCCTATGGCCATTGTTTGTGTACAGGACGAGATGCAAGCAGCTCACAAGAGTAAAGAGGTCGTTTTCTACTGTAAACCGCAAAAAATTCAGAGGAAAAAAACGTGCGCAAATTTTTTACAAGCTTAGATATCTATGTTTCGCCTCTCCGAATGATTTAATTAAAGAAATATCGCCACTTACCGGTAATTTCCTTGCGGAGCTCGTCTTTCGAGATGTCAGCCATGACGCTAGAGTGAACGAAGTAAACGTTTGGAGAGAGATAGACAGTATTAACCGGGTCTCTCTTTGCACATGACACTTGGGAACTGCATCTCAGAGCGCACTCTATGAATTTTCAAGGTTTCTGGCTGACATCTGTTGTTCGGGGGCTCCCAATCTGAACTGCATTTCCTTCCCAAAAAAAGATGTCGCACCATGTTAAATAAATTGCAAATAAAATTTGGAAATTGGAAATTGAAACAATAGCAGTGCATATAACATGGTACAAACTCCGAAAGGCGCAGAAATAAATTAAAACTTAAGTAATATCTAGCTTTTTATTAAGTAGAATGAATCATATTAGCGCAAAATATTTAAATTCGCTAAAAAATCATAATAAATTTCATTAGTAATACTATTTTTTATTAACAATTCAAAATTCTTTAAATGAAAAATAATTTAGAATTCTTTGTATAAAATTTTGAACTAAAAACAAAGGAAAACAAAGGCAGAGGCAAACTGGGAAGACTGCAGTTTCCACTAAAATTACTAACAAAAAGTATTTAAAAACAAAATTACCCAATAGTTAATTAAATTTACTAATTCTCAAACTTTATTTTAAGTATAAAAATTAACCTTCAACATTAACATTTAAACCGCAAATGCAAAAGATATTCGGTTTAGAAGTTAAGCATAAAAAATTAAATGAGATTTTAATTATTGAGAAAACAATTAGGAAAATCGATTTAAAACCATAGTTTAAAACTGGTTAACTATTGCGTTACAAATATCAAGAAAATAAACAAAAATCAAAAGCCATGAATAGTTATTAAACGAAAACTGCAGCATGAATACTGAATGAGCTAAAAGTATAAAGAAAGAGAGTCGGAGGAAGAGAATAATGTTGGGCGCACCCTTGGCCATTTTTTCCTCTTCTCAAATGGTAGACGAAAAATGGTAGCGGGGGCGGCGGCGGTTTCGGACGCGATGTTTTCAGCTAGGTTAGTGCAAACGCGTTGCACTGAAAATCGGGTCATGGTACAACGAAATCGTTTTAGTAGTTGCTGTTGCATGTTGCTGCTGCAACTGCTGCATTCACTAAAAACTTGTCCCAACCTCTAAACGAGAGAAGAACCAACCAATAAACCGGTCCGTGTTGCGCATTCGTCATTTTTTTCTCTCTTGGTTACCGCACGGACAAAGATGATGATACCACCACACTGGCGACTTTATAAAATTATTATCGAGAGAAAAATCGGCAGCGTTCCTCTCTTCTTCAAACCTTATAAGTAATTTCATAGAGATAGAGAGAGGAGACCATTTCAATGAAACATTGCCATTTCCATATTATATTTGCCTCCGCGCAACATCAAAAAACAAAAGAAATGATTTACATTTGACCAGATCGAATCGGCGCAAATTGACTTATGGTCGTTATCACTCAGTCTGGCTAACAACTGCCAACTTATTATTGGATAATTGCTAAAAACTCATTTTCTTTGACACTAACTAACAATAATCATATTTTACTAAGTAATGTTCATTGAAAGCTGTAATTATCTCTTAGAGGTAATAGCAGTAAACATTTCAACTAATAGACCCATAATGTGCGCTCTTAAATATGCAATTAGAACTTTATATATGATTATTTCGCGAATATTCTCTCCATCTTAAGTTCATTATACGATCTATCATATAATAAACTTTTCACAAAATTTCTAATTAAAAAAAAATCGCCAAAATTTGTATTCTTCATCCCAACGCCATCCACCACCAAAATTACAATGTAATTTCGCAACATATTAAGATTTCTTTAGTAAAAATTTCAAGAAAATAAGCAATAAATTACATACAGCAATTTTTCAAAAGGAAACTTCTAAAAGAAAAATTGATACAGGAAAAGAGTACCCATGTACAGGGATATTATAACAAGAAGAAGAATAAGAATAAGAAGAAGAAGAAAGGGAATTGGTGAAGGAGACTTAGGGCGCAGTCGGAATACCTATAGGTACAGTATATGCAAAAGGAGCGCTTTGCGCAAATATTAACATCGATATATCATCTTTTTAGTGGATTTTTGCGCGCGGCAGCAGGCAGACACTATACAAGAGAGCAGTTTAGCAGTGTTTTAATATCTGAAATTTATGTAGTTATTGATTTTTGCCAGCTCACTCTCTCTCGCTCCTGGTGGGCGCACATGTCGTGAAAAAAACTGGGCGTTGGTTTAAGAAGGGAGATGCAGTTTAGGCGCCTGACGTTGTAGTAGACGTCGGCGTCGCACCATCCCCATGGCAACAACGTTGATTGATAGGACAGTTGCTCTCCTTATATGGAGAGAACAAACACTTGTCGAATTTTATGGGCGCACTTTATGCACCATGCATTCGTATTCATTTATACAGGGCCCTAAATGCATTGTATTGCATTGGCACGGCATATAAATAAGTAACAGGGAAATACGATATATTTCACAGAAGAAAATAATATTTAGAAGAAAATAAAAAATATATAGGTAAAAAGGAAAGAAGGACGTTTCGCTCACGAAAATCTTAGTCATCAATTAGTGCAATAAGTGCATTTATGGTGCTTTTAAATAGAGAAAGCAATTGATACACATTTATATAGAATATAGGTGGTGGATGGTTGCGAGCTCGATCTAGAAGGAATCAACATTATTTCACTAGCAACGTATTTGTACTTTGCGCTTTGATTTATATCGACGTCCGTTACTTTTATTGTCCATTCTTTCGCAATCGAGCGGAGCGGCAAAATAATACCATGGAAACTGTCATTGTGATTAAATAAGAACTTCGGCGACTCACTATTTCAGTTTGCCAATAATCTTCAAATACTATTTTACTTAACAGATTTCGAACATTCTTAAATTGATAAATTAAAGAACGAAATTTTTATACATTCACAAATCAAAAAAAAATAAGAAAGTAAATTCGATAAATGTTTTAATTACTGATAAATTAAAATACGAAACTAGAAAACATTAATAAATCAATCAAAAATAAGAAAATTAATTTATACGTTTTAATTATTTTTTTCCAAGTATAAGTAATGAAATTTAAGGGAAAAATTAACATTTTAAGGTTTCCCAAACAGCTTAATTTTCAATTCAAGTTTTGCAACTTAATTAATCAATAAAAAAGAATATGCTGTTGAAGAAAAAAGATGAAAATTCTATTTTAAGGAGGAAACCAAACAAGATTAAATTAAAAAGGGGTGTAATATGAGTCCTGTGCAAGCACCCCTTCAAAATTTTGAATGACGCAATTCAAAGTGATATATAGGGGTTTGAGCAGAGGAAAGTACAAAGTATAAGGGTTTTGTGCGAGCACTTCATAAATTTTTTAAATAATTTTTCTTCAAAACCTGCATAGATCACCTTTATGAGACTAAGTATAATTCATACAGAAAATCCGATTTTTATTGGGCCAGTAAAGCACTTTTCAAAGGACCTACAATGGACTTGCATTAAGGTTATTGCAAAATTCACCCGGGGGAAAAAGAAAACCGACCTTTTAAGGGTCTTAAAGGGTTCAACTAAATAAAAATAGGAAGAGAAACAACCAATATTTTAATGATTTCCAATAGTATTTTAAGGGAGTAAAAAAAAAAACAAATTCAGAAACCAACTAATTTAGTTATTTGCAAAAGTGTTAAAATAATTAAGAAAAGTATCGAGAACCGCAATCGGCGCCGGCTTAAAGCGTCAAGCAAGGAAAATATGAATAAAGAAATAAAGGTTAGAGTCGAAGAAGAGACGAGCATATGGTTTAGTTACGGGTCGTTAATTATAATTCGATTCATAAAATCGCGCGCAAGAAGTACAGTCGTCAATCAAGAACGACAGACGGTGTGCACGGAGACGACGACGCCGACTCGGGGCCTAATGCAAGAAGAAGAAGATTGTGGTAGTCGACTACTTGCGCACACTTTGTTGTTCTTCGCGCGTACATTGCATCTACACATTTGCAGCGGGCATACACAGGATGGATGGATGGATTGGAGCACAAAGTGCACACACACAGTTGGGGTATGGTATGAGGGGACCGAGAGACCCAAAGTAGATGGCGCGTTTCGTCGGCCGCTTGGGGAAGGTCAGTAACCGAGAATGCGAGTCTCTCTTTCGCTATATAGTACACTTTATAAAAAGGAAAAAAAATGGTTTTCACGAAAGAGCTGCCGATGTAAAAATAACGGATGGGCCCCGCATCGAGCAGACAAATTAGGAGAACTGACGCACCAGTTCAGCCATCCGGCAACTCATTTCTTCGCTTAACGTAACAACAAACACTTAAGTTCTCTCTTTCTACATACGAGTCGCTTGTAGTTTCGCGTATTCATCCACTGCGAACTGAGTAATTGCAAAAATCCGTTTAGTTTTTGCATATATTGGAGTGCGAATTGTCGAATGGCTGATGGCGATGCGATTGATGGCGGAAAAAGGGGGTAGTTCGATGTGCCAGTGACTGATTTACTGGGCACGTTTTATGTGTAGTATATGCGCCCATGATGATGTTGATAATAATAATATCGCGAAGAAGGAATCAATACTTGCTCTACTCCCTTTATTCTGTTCCATTGCACGTGCAATGCGCGCTTCCGGGTTTCACCCCTTTTTTTGCGCCGACGACCTACCCTCATATTATAAATAAGCGCATTCTCGTGCATTGCGTGTATGTACTTAGTACGTGTACGAGTGTGTGTGTGTGAGTGTGTGTTCCTCCACCGCTGCGTAATTATCCTAGAAATTGGCATTTTTGCACAAAGAGTTGCTTTTCAAAACGACTACTCTGCAGCTTCTCCCTTATTATTATTATTACTGTTACTGCTGGTGGGTATATGTTTGTTCGCGTTGTTTTAGGTTTTTTAATGGGGGAGTCGTTGCTGTAAACGCGTTTCGCATTTGCAACCGTTTATAATGTGTGTAAGGTGAATTATATTTTCAAAGATTTCTCCTAATAAATACGAATTCATTAACTTCTTGTGGGTATATTAACAACCAAAGTTAAGTTTATAAAGCCAAACCAGTTTTCAGTGATAATTGTATCATAATAATTACCTTTTTTTTTGTATTCAAATGTAATTAATTAATTTGTAATTATCATCAAAATATAACTTGTTCAAATAACTTATAAATTTTAATAGTTTCCTAAAGATTAAATGATTAAAAACATAAAATTTCAAACTTATAATAATATAAAGATATAGGTATTTCAATAAAAATGATTGAATAATTAAATATAATTGGAAATTAAATACCTGTAAAAATAAAATGCAACTCAATTTATTTATTTTTTAATTTTATATTTGAATCAAATAACTCAAAAGTTTTCTAATTAAATTCTTACTGTTTCCATTCTTGTAATTTAATATATAAACGAACTTTTGTTTATCAATTGTCTAGATAATTAATCAAATGAGGACTACAGTTAGCTAATAAATTAATTATTACCGGAAAGAAATTTCTATCATTATTATTTGTTATTCCAGCTCGATGAAAAAGTTTTTCCCTTTTCTCAGAAATCTATAGTGAAGCTCGTTCAAAGAAATCGCAAATGATTTCACTTGATTCGAATTGAAGCAAAATTACTTCCTGGACCGAAATAAACAATAATACAAGATGAGCAATTTTCAATTATCGGCAAAAAGCTCGGAGCAAAGTAATTCAGAGGAAGGAACAAAGTAAACAGTTAAATATACTATATATCTACTATATAATATTTAACAAATAAATAACCGTAAATTCCGGGAAAGCAAAGTATATATACAAATAATAATGTACGACGAGCAAACTATTATCTAATATACTTGTATCCCCATTATATTATTATTAGTTACTCCGAACTATTAATTATATAATTTAAGCAGACGGCATATCTCTTAGTTTGCTTAATTAAGCATAGAGCTGCGGAGCTGATGCAGCGGCGATGCACTTAAATAACGAACAGGCGCTATTTTCAGGTGTCGAAGTGCAAGAGGCGTCTTATATTATATATTACACTCCGCATGTACAACGTGTAAGTTGTTGCATTTTCGGCGAGTTAATTGTTGTTGCCGTTGCTGTTGTTGTAGTATATAAGTACAACAAGTGCATGCGAATTTAAAAGTGTTTCCACAGCAGGTGCATCAAATAATAAAATGTTGCATTGCTCTCTCCGCCACTTTGTACACACGCTACACGTTCAAACTGCGAACCCTTCTTCGTCAATAGCACTTCTTCTTTCTTCTATAGTAGAGTAATAATAATAATATCGAAGAGAAGTAATTTTAGTTGAACCTATATAAAGCTAGTTGCTGCTTTTCGCGAACACCTGCTTTACTTGTTTTTCCTCTACTTTTTGCCTTCGCTTGCACTTCTTATTCTTGCACAGACCGCTCTTGCCTATAATTTTATTTGCTTCCAGTATTTCGACAACTTTTTAATTGTATTTTGCCCAGTTTTTTTTTAATTTAAAAATTATTAAAGCAACTTCTTTGTAACTAGTAACTGTAAAATCGTATATTTTGGAAATTTGTCCATTTTACTGAAATAAATTTTTCAAAGTATATACTTTTTTTAATGAAAGAAGCTCAATTATTGCAAAGAATAAAATATAATCAATGAATCAAAGACACGATAATAAATTAAACAAAACAAAGGCTACCTTGCGGGGTAATTCTTGCATAAATTTATTGAAATACCGTTTTTCCCCAAGAGATAAACGCAGGAGGCCCACATGTAGGCAAAAATAATCCCTCCACTTGGCAAAAAAAAAAGCACGAAATGGCTTCTAGTGAAATGCATACTTAAAGATAGGTAATTGCGTCCTCAATATAAATACTTATAGAATATAGTGGAAAGAAACACTAACAACAAATTGTTGTTAAACGATTTGCGAAAGAGAGCGCTTGCCGTTGGGCAAAAAGGGTCCTTAGCAATAATTTAGCGAAAAGTAAATGCATCGATGGATGGCCGCGCGCGGCAAAAAGAGCCCGAGTGCCTTCTTCTCTTTTTCCTCTCCTCTTCTTCTTTACATGCACATATATGTATCGCCATCGGAGTACAGAGTGTTGTTGTTGTATATAGTAAACCTGTTTTTAGAGTTTTTAATTTAATTACCCGTGCCACGGAACATACTTTATTGGATCTGGTTTTGTTTCAAAGAAAACGCGATCGGCACTCGGCAACATTCCTCTCTGCGCAACCGTTGCCTAGAGAGATATCCTTTATAAAATTCAAAACTGGATTGCACAACCGCCAAAGAGAGACGGAGATAATAACGGCGATAATTTCTCAGAAGAATAATCGGATTCCTAAACGAAATTAATTTCGTTCGTTCCGTCGAGTTATTTTCAAAGATTTTCAGATATTCCCGAGCGGCCGTAAAAATTTTTATTCTCATTTCGCGCTCTTGCAGCTTACATTCGCGCGCACACACAAACACACACACACGCACACACCTAGGTACATTAGGTAGACACATACATAGACACAGCATACCTATACATACACAAAAATAATCCTTCTTTTCTCCTTGCACTTGCAGTCTTCTTTCTTATATTATGGCATAGAGCAAAGGAGCGCTTCTTTTAGTTATTAGTGGCTCGCAGAGCAGCGGAATATAATAACAATATAAAAGGAAGAGGGGAAGACATTTCGCGTGTACTTAATAATCATTTTTTACGACCGAGGAATTAATGAACTTGATATTAATTGTATGGGCTGCTTATTGTGCATCTGTCAGCCTGCATATTTCCTCGCCATGTTTCTTATGAAACAAACATAACACACATACGCACAAACAATATCAAAAACATTTCTTGCGCTCCTTCTTCTTCTTCTTCTTCTTCTCCTCATTATTACCATTATTGTTATTACTATAACAAGCAGCCAGCGAAGAAGACTTTCGCATTGCATCGGACTCGCTTTTTTTTTTGCATCGGTTGGATTTAATGTTAATGTTGATCAGTGTAAACGAACTTTTTTCGGTCTGTATATTTAGCCGGCGCTAATTTTAGCCGTGACGTTTACTGCTGGCACTGACCTACACCATTGCATGCCAAGTAGTGGCATTGCATGGCACCAGCAGCAGCAACAGCAGCAGCAGCAGCAACCGAAGAAGAAGCAGCAGAGAAGAAAAGAGACTGCTCGATCAAAAGAGCTGGTTCAAGTGGAGAACGGTTTTTATTTTAGTGGCTACGACCTGTCACAACGCTCTCGAAAGTGGCACATACGTTCTTCAAATTTTTTAATTACTTTAATTATTTATATGGTTATTATTACGAAGTATGTTGAAGTTTTTTTTTCTATATTTTTTTTATTTTTTGAATTGTAAATAGTTTTCTTTTTAACAAATTAGAAAATATATTAATACCTTTTAGGAAAATGCATAAATTTTAAACTATTCAATTTACATTTTTTTTATGAAAACAATTAAAAAAACAATATTAACATTTTACAGAACTAAACGAATGTAGTAGCTATACAGCTACAGAATTAACCGAAAATTTGTAGTGGCAAAAGTAAACTTTATAACCAAAGTTATTGCACCTTTATTTTAATGATAATAATAATATATTTTATGTGGTGTGTGCAACAGTAATATCTGTATGGCAATATCTATATGTGTAATGTATACCACTACTTGGGTTCTTCTGCTGCTGCTTCTCGTTCTCGGAAGACACGGTCTAGTGACCACATGCACTTCGGTTTAGCTGCCTTTTTCGCGACACACTCTTCGCCAATTACGACGAATTCGAGTGCACTTTTCGATGCAGGCAGCAGTCGTTGACCCCTAGCAAACCGAAACGAGTCGCCCGGAAAGGAAGGACTTTAAAGCAAGAGTGCGCGGTGTGAACGGTAGAAGAAAAAAAATGTACATGCACATTGCACACACACACACACACACAAACACACGCAGAGAGCGCAGTGGAGACACAAAACGGCAGTGGCAATTGCAGCAGCAATGATGGCGCGATGCATTACACGCGTTTTATGCACACTTTCTTTTCCACTTGTTAATTACCGGTGTAACAGTAGCATTGTGAATTGATTAATGATTCATTCCGTTGACACCGGCAGTTTTTGGCTTTACTTTAATTGCCGTCTTTGACCATAATCTATACGTAACAGATGGTTCTTTAACCTGTTACATGAAAACTGTGCTGATTCGTTTTTTATTGTTTTGCTTCTTTTGCTTTTTAAGCTAGCCAACTGATAATAAATTTCCAAGATTTTATAGATTTTGTTTATCCATTAAAAATAATAATAAAAAATAAATAAATCCTTTGCATTATTTGAAATAATTACAACATATTTAATTAATTCAAGTACCATACAGTAAATATGAAAAGTTGTTAATTTGAAGAATGATGAATAACTCTACACAACGGATGAAACATATAAAAACAACATTAAATCAGTTTTTATAATGATAAAATATAAAAAAGAAATGATTATCAATTCAGTGTATTGCATTAAGTTTGTATATCGAATAAAAAAGCAACAATAATTGTTTAAAAAAACAGATGCCGAATTAAAAAAAAAAGTACGATTTCTTCACTCATAAATTATACGCGTATTATTAGAAGTAAATTTAAAATTTTAATTTTGAACAACTGATGGCTTTTGCGAAATTAAAATTGAAGAAAAAATTGAGAAAAAACCAGAAGATAATGCAAAGAAAAAAAAAAACGTTTCCTTATAACAAATAAAACCAGTGAAATGTGATTTAAATTAATCGATACTTGTAAATTTAGCAACAGTTTTTCCTGATTGCACAAATTACAGATTTTCCGCGCGAATTTTTCCGTTATTCGTTACCATTTAACAGAATTTCCAATTACCGGACACCTACACAGTTATACAGATAATAAGTACGTGTGCTTTAATAATCCGAAAACGAGACCGAAATTAATATAAAACTGTTGGCAAGTATAAAGCAAGCAAGCATATAGCGCGCGAAAAACAAAACAGTTTAATTTTTTTTAATAGCAGCCCACCGGGGAGTGCAAACTTTTCATAGGTTTAATGTTTTCGCGTTGCATAGTTAGATTAAAACATAGACGCGGCACTAAAATAAATATGTACTCTAAATAAAGTGTGTAAAAGTTAACCACCCCCTTGTGTAACCACCCTTCCACCTACACCTACACACACACACACACACACATAAACAATACTCCGCTAACGATGAAGTGTACGTATTTTGTGTAAATGAATGAAACAAAAATAAACATTAGTCATAAAAATGAGTGAAATTCTGTTGAAGATATACAGGGTGCCAACGAGTTTTCTAGTCCTTTGGAGACTTTTATTATAGCTCTATTTTTTTAATGTTTCATTAAGATTATTTAAATAAGATAAATGCAATCAATCTTTGGAATAAAAAAATTTCGCAAAAAAATTGAAATGTTCCCGAAACCGGAAGTTACAAAAAACTTTTGATTTTTCACTCCAAAAGTTTGATAAGTTTTACACATTGATTTTTATTTTTTTGACACCCGGTATAAGAATATTAAGAAAAAGTGTGCGAAATTTGAAGCGGATAAGGTGGATTTTTGAGCGGCGCATTATCGGTAACAGTAAAACGCACCATAAAAATGCGAAACGCCAACACTTAGTAATATCGCAACTGTTGAACGTTAGTCACACTGTGTGCAATAATTTATTTGCAGGCAAATTTAAATTTATTCGTCTAGATAAGGTTCGTTGAAGCGGCATAAACTTATGAAAAATAATAATCATAAGGCACAGAAACTCTTGAGCTGCGTCGGGGAAATATGGGATTACTTTTTTAATTATTCCACGGGCGCAGCAAAAACCATATACTATACACACAGAATATACAGCACGCAAACTTTATATATTTTCGTCGTCGCGGTTGTTGCTGCTGTTGCGTTGTTTCACTTCTTAATTTCTATTTTCTTTTTTTGTGCCTTGTGCCAACTTTTTCTATACGTCCGCTATTCACGGAGCGCTATTTTTTTCTGCTTTTTCCCCAATATGCGAAATAATGCACGTTTTTTTAAAATACCCAGTGCAAGATTGAATAATATTAAGAAAAAGTTGGGCTATAATTAAAGTGGCTATGCGTTTTCTGCAATATGCAAATTCGTCTATTTTCAGCGTGTGCACGAAAATCGAGAACGCTTTGTGTGTCATTTTGTTTAATTACAAACATAGGGGCGCAAACAAAGGGTCCGGGGTGGAAAAAAAAAAATAGAAGCAAACCAACGGCGCTCGATTTTTATTTTTACATTTTCGTATTTGCGGTGCACGTAAGCACAATTTAAATAATGGCGTCGCATTGCATTAGAAACCCGCCACCCGAAAAAAAAAAGATTACAAAAACGAAAAAAAAAGGAGGCAAATCGCAGCGATCGGCGACGAAAAGCTTCCAGCTGAACGATCATTATCGAAAAACAAGTTTTTCACTTGCACATTTACACACATCCTATACATGTAAAATATACGATGTTTGACACTTGCGGCCGCAATTTTTTTTTAACTGAACAATTTTTTCATCCCCGGCATTTATGTCCCGAACCTCGATCCTTATCGCGCTTTTTGATCTACATTTATAGTTTTTTTTTTCTCCACACAAAGTGTACAATTTAAATATTATGAATAATTACCGGAGCCATTAAGGGTTCGTACACACGAATATACAGTAAATGTCTCAAAATTGTTGTTTGCTTTGTGTGCACAATGCACAAAATAGGAAACGCTGATCGATATTCAGCCGTTAAAACACGAAAAAGTATATTTCGACACACAGAGAGCACCGGCAGAAATGGCTGAAAAGCGCACTGAAAAAAAAGGGCCAGACAAGAATTGCCTTAATAGAAATGCAATATGCAAAAGACATTAATAAAATTGCAATTTTTTTTTCTCATCGGGGATATTCATACGCAAAGCATTCAGCTTGCAGAGCCAATAGATTCGAGCGCGCGGATTTTTCGCCGGATTTAAATTAAATGCAATCTGATTTTTTCTGGCGCGCGCTACTGCTGCAGCCGGAGATGCGTCTACTTAATTAGTATTAAAAGCGAGCGACTTTTTCATACCGTACCTATAATTGTCGATAGATATTGGAAGCGATAACAACAAAAAATCCGATGTCGAGATAAAAGGGAACAATTCTAATTAAAATTTACTATCGGTTATTAAATTAAAACCATTGTAACGTGACATTAAATTAGAAACGTATGCGATGCGCTGTGGCAAAATGTTGGAAATGTTTTTTTTTGTTTTTTGCAGTTGCAGTTTTGTTGTCTGCTTGTGCTGCTGCTGCATGCAGTGCAAGAGAGCTCTTGTGTTTGTGCATCACACAAAAAACAAAAACACAAAGTGCTAAATAAGAAAGCGGAATTTCGATTGTTGCGGTTGCGATTGGCATACCTCACTCTCAATCTTTGTGTCTTTCAATTTACCAATCTGAAATAACACACACACATACATGCAAAAAGCGCGCTTTCAGACGCGGAGAAAGAAAGAGAATTACATTGCAATCGAATGAAGAGCGTTGTAATGCATGTACTCGACTGTAACTGCGGTCATTACCCATTAAACTGCATACAGTGCACTTTTTTTCGATCCACGGAAACCGATTTTTAGTATTTGACAATACTTAATGCAATTCTTAATTAATTTCTTAATGAAAAACAAATTTTTTTTTTTGAAGAATTTATTTAAATTTATTTTTATTTAATATGAAATTAACGATCATCGAAGAATTTAATTACAAAATTATATTTACTAACCAAAATTTTATTGTAATAATAATTATACAAATTGTGAATTAATAAAACTTGATTTACCAATTTTGGAAAGTTTGCACAGGACAATTTTCTAAAGAAAGAATTCAAAAGTGATTGTTTTATTGTAAATTGCAACCATATAATTCTTTATTCAAATGTTTTTTTTTTGCTTATCTTAAATGAAAAAAACAAAAAGAAAATAAAAGAAACACAATATCTCAGTAGCAGCGATTTGAGTGAATAGAAAATCGCACAATTAATTAAGACTCATTTCCACAAAGAATAATGGAAAATAGATAATTCCCCTCTAAATATATGTACGCGATGTTTATAATAATAATAATATAATCATAAAAAAAAACAGTGTATATTATATCGAGAGTTTATTATATTTTATTTTTATCTGATTCGCTGAATCAAAATGCGCCTTTTTTACACAAGGCCATGGGAAGTATGTGCAAATGTGTGTGTGAGTGCGTCGAGGTTTAAAACCCAGCGAATATGATTATAAAAAAAGCAGCAGCAAAGAGCAAAGAGATGAAAAACGAACACGCAAAGTGCAGGTTCTGAAATTTTCAAACTGCTACGGTTTTTTTTTTCTATTCTCTATGCTGCTTCTCGGTACTTTTTCACACACAGGGAATGCACAGCTAAGAAACGAATTTTTTAGTTGAGCATTTTTACTTCATTATTTATAAAAAAACATATTTAAGTAGTAAAAATAATATTTTTTTAAATAGGAAAATTATTGTTCCCTAATGGATTCAATGAACCCTAATCTATCTTTTATTCCTTTGTAAAACGAAATTGAAAAAAAAAATACAATTATAATTAATTGCGTTGTTAATTGTATTTGTAGCGTGGCTTTGTGGAATTGTTAATTTATAATATTTGATATGTATCTGAGAGCGAAATTATGATCGTAATTTTCGTAGAGTCGGCGTGCATGTTCTTGCACTTTACAATTGAGTTTTAGAGCTCCTCGCACATTGTTATTAAAATTACGCAGTAATTAAGTAAATTACCTAACGCATTTTCATTAGTTAATGTATTCTTTATAAAATAAACGCAGGCAGGAGAGCACCGAGGCTCTCCGATGCGCTGTATAAGTAGTGACGGCGAGTTATCTTCGATACGCACGGACTGAGAAATTTCGCATGAATAATTCGATGGTTTTAAGGAAATGCGAAAAACTGAGCGTACCTCCACTACATACATCATCGCTGCATCAGCTGACGGTTTTTCTGCAGAAATGTTGTATAGATAGGCGGTAATCGATGATCGTAAAAGTGCACCGTGTAAATGAAGTTGAAGCGCGACGAACGGAATCTGCGGAAAATCGACTAAAACTTATTTAGACGCATTGAGAAAAACGGGCCGAAGGCGGAAACTGCATTTTTTACATGGAAACGCCACATTTTCCATGCATAATTGCATTAATTAAGAATCGCTCAAAATTTGCAATGCTGCTTTTTTCAACCACCATCCTTTTTCCGCTATTTTTATTTTTACTTTTTTGTTTTTCTTTTTTTATTGAGACAAATTAAAACAAGGGAAATATTTATTGCAAACATGAAAGATATATATGTAATGAAAAGTATAAATTAATTAAGAACCGGTGAAGATTAGCAATGTTGCTTTTTGCACGGAGGCAATTTTTCCAGAGGCATTGGTTAGTGTTGCAATTTGTTGCATTCGGATAGCTATATTGTAGGTGCACGTTTTTATATATAGATATATTTTAGCGTTTGTGGTTCGTGCATGCAATGCGGATGATAATAACGAAAATAATAAATAATTGGTTGGAGTTGAAGGACCTACGAATATCCTCAACAAGGTAAACTACTTGGGCCTTAATAATCTATTACTTTAATTCTCATCTATGCCCTCGCTTTTACTCTGCGGCCTCTCGTTTTAATTCCTATACGACGAAGATAATAACAATTTTAAATGCGCTTCATTGAATCATATTAGGACTTGAGATAGCTTCGAGTGTATGCCTGTGTGTCTGTGTGTGAGTGTTTTGATGATGATTTTCAATTGCAATTGAATAATCCAGCGGACGATAGAATGAAAGACATCGTCGTCGTCGGTCGGAGAGTCGAAAAACAAAAGAGAATGGGATGGGTCGGCTTCAATCTATACATATTTAGAGTTCATATGAGTGCCCGTTTGCGTTGTGCGCCTGGGTGTATCGTCGTATGTGCTAAAGGGAAAAAAGCGAAAGCGGCGAATTGAAGTCAATTCGAGATTCCAGTCACAGGCGGCCAGTCGCGGTTCAATTGTTTCACGGCATCGGCTGGCGGCCGTCGTCTTCTTCTTCCCCCTGCTGCTGCGGGGAGAGCCGCCGCGGCCGATACCATCCATCGGTGGTAAATGCACACAAACACACACATACACACAAAGCCCATCTATATATCGGCGGTGGTGGCCGTTCTTTTTTCCCCCTACCAGACCACCGAATCGCTGTCCTTGAACGAGTGCATTGCTATGCAAGTCTCTTTTTGTTTTTTTGGACGCGGCGTTTGGCAACGGTCAATACCCTGGCCAAGGCCTCAGACGAACTAACCTATACCAACACAACCATCAACATCATCATCATCATCGCCAACTAACCTAGCACAATGCGCCAAACATTGGCTTCGGCTCTTTCGAGGCCTCTCCGTTGAGCCTGTGTGCGCGCCCCTTCTTCCGCCGCCGCGCTCGCTGCTGCCCTACCGCAACGACAACCGACTTGTTCTTTCGTTCGCGTTCCTTGCGCCCGACCGACGAGCCTCCGGTTCCTTGCACTTTTACGTCCTGCTGCTGCTCTCCTCTCTGGCTCTGCTGCCTGCCTGCCGTTGTCCGCTCGCGCTTCTTATACAACACGCAATTTTACTTTTGGGCAACTTTCGTTAACATACTGTATGCTCGACTTAACACGCAACACAACTCGTTCGCTTCGAATGCAATCCGTTGCAACTTGCAGCACCGGGGCACCTACATCGAAGACGACGGACGCTCTTTAAAATTTATTTTTAGATTCGTGCACGAACTTCGCATTCGTTTTCGAACCCTCCGGAGCGACTTCTTTTAACTTTTGTTTGGGTTTCTTTAAATAATTTTTAATTGCTCACACGCCAGCGAATAAATATACCGGTTTTAAATATCATATTTCCTCTGCGGTTTGCTTTTCCTTCAAGCAAGGATAATGTTAATTTTGTCAAAACAATCCGCATCAGAAAACCTTTTTTTTATTATTTAGTTAATAATTAGTTTCAGGTTTTTAAATGTAGAAAATAATTACATTGGAAAATTTCTTTTTAAAATTAATTAATAACAGAGCAATTACAAAATTCTTGAAAGGCTAACCAGACACTAAAAGCTTGATTGAAATAGCAATTTCCTTATTATCACAACATAAGATCATACAATGTACAGCAAGTAACAAAAACGAGGCAGCAATAAACGTGCATAAAATAGAATTCAAACTAAGGTAATCAAATCAAATAATGATCCGATAAAGTGAGCTGCAAAATTTCCGTTAATTATTCAATAAACCGAAGATCATCTAAGTCTTTGAGGCAAAGCGATGAACTATAAGCAGAAGTTTGCTTTGGTAGAAAAAAAAGGACGTCAGCAATAAAAGCAAGAATCCGAGACTTACGATGGCAATAATTTATCGGTCAGAAAAGTGTATAGGTAATACATACATCTCTTTATTTATATATCTATACGTTAACATCTATAGATGTTCAATATATAGAATAGCAAAGGAAGGCTGCCTGGTAAGGCTCTTTCTTCAAAGAGACATAACACTAAATAATAGTAATAATAATCATTATGACTAAATAATAAAGTAAAATCTATTACGGCTCTATTACCGGTCTAAGCTACTTAGTCTTTCGTTAGGTAAATTAACTAATAAAATCCATGCAGGAATGCGCCGCATCGCATCGTCATTAAAAACAATCTTAATGAATTAAAATTTATTACGTGAATTTCTGCCAGCGCGACCGTGCTAGAGGAATACGTACATGAATATATATATAGATAAGATGTGCAAGAACAAGATGTACAGTCTCCTCTGGAGAAGAGATGCAAGCGAGCGGAGAAAAGAGGAAAGAAAACGAGAGCAGGTGGCCGATACTAGCTCGCTTAATTATTTGGATGATCGATGATTTTTTCGCGCACCGCGAACCGTAATTAAATGTTTTTAATGAGCACTTGCTCATTTGCCGCGCGCATTGGAATAAACGGCGGAATCCTACAAATTCTGCTTTTCTTCTGCAAGAACAAACTAATTGCGGCAGGACGATACTATTTATTATTATCCTTCGCGCAATTTTTTTAAGCTCCGCAGCAAAAATGTTTCTTTATAATTGCAACAATTTATAGTAAATAATATTAATCTTGCAATTCAATTAATAATTTGATTTATTAGATTTATTTATTACAAAAGCAAAGAAAAAATGTAGCAAAATTTAAATGTAAAAGCTTCTAAAATAATTCAGAAACTGGTTAAATAAAATGAATAGTCTTCAGTGAGATCATTCCATTCATTTCTTCGTCTATCCCTTTAAAGTAAATAATATTAATTTTTCAATAAATAATTTGATTTATTTTTTACAAAAGCAAAGAAAAAAATGTAGCAAAATTTAAATGCAAAAACTTGTAAAATAAAGAAACTGGTTAAATAAAATGAATAGTCTTCAGTGAGATCTTTCCATTCATTTCTTCGTCTATCTCTTAACACGTGCTCCATTGCTTTATGTACGTGTAGAAAAGAGCATGTATAGTATATACTTAAATATATATGTACAAGTTAGATGTGTGCATCTTCTCCATTCTGATTTTATTACTTTCTTCCACACAATTTGACAGCTCGTAAAAGAGCGTCATTATACAAATACATGCAGGCAAGAAGACATATCCTCGCCAGTTGGACGAAAACGATAATTTGCAATCAGCGTTTTAATAACCAGCTATATCTTACCAATATTAGCCGTGCATGGGTATAATTCACCATTTTAATTCCAGAGCGCCATTTTTCGACATTCTCAATTTCAAATTTTTTTGTTTTGTTTCATTTTACTATTTTTTTTTTTTCATTTTTTTTTTGAATTTGCATTGGCATTACATCTAATTTACATGCAATACGTGTAGGTACTGTTGATGTACACTGCAGAGGCAGTGTATAATTATTATTTGGAATTAATGGTCTCGGCCTGCGGCTGATTTTGCTTAATTAATTAAGTAAAATCTATTTCAGATTGAAGTTACAGTTACTTGCACTCGACAACCGAACAACTCGTAGATTATATGTCTATAGGCTTATAAATAGAGAGGTGTATGTATATAAGGCTAGAGCGAATAAATTATGTTTGCTGTGGATAACAAAACTCATTGCACGGTGCATCGCGATCATTGTATTTTACCGGCACTTAAGATCTAAATTTAAGAGCTTTCTTTAAGCGATCTTCGATGGAATTAAGTTCTTAATTTGACGCGCTCTGCTTTTGTTCTTCTTGTTTTTTTTTTCATTTGTTTTCTTTTACATTTTTTAAAATTTATTTTATAAGAAATTTGAAAGTTACTTACATTTGAAGATTCTTCTAGAAGAATTAAAGCTGATACCTGTAACAAAATGAAATTTTTAGAAATTTAACATTGCAAACAAAATAAATAAATAAACAAGCGAGATAAGATCAATAAATAAAGATTACATATAAGTCCGCGGAGAAGATTGTTCGTTGCTGGCGCGAGGAAATTTCGTGCCAGAGACGAGAGCGAGATGAGAAAGTTGCTGGATGGCGTCCTGGCGAAAAATCTTTCGTGATTTATTGATTTTGATTTCGAAAGAGGAAGCTTGTTCCGCGTTTTCCAAACGAACACAGATAAGAATACATGACTCGGCTTTGTTTTATTTGGCATTGCGATGCATATGTATAGGAAACGCATATGTGATACACACCATACAGTAATAATAATAATAGTTTCCGAAGAAAAATAAGGAGAAGAAGAAGAAGAAGAAGAGGCAGCAGCAAAAGAAGAAGTTGACAACGGCAAAACGATGCGCAACAGCACACCAGGATTGTTTATGTCCTTTCGCGTTACAAATGAAATTTTATCTAAGTAGGAAAGGCCAACTGAAATTCTGACGCTGCCTGCATTTCCTCCGAGGATTTCTGCGTCCTCCATGTTCCCTTTTTTAATGTTTAAACGTTTAAATGTTTAAATGTTAAATGCTTCTTTCTTTCTCTCTATTTAAGTTATTGCATTTTTATTTAGTCATTAAAGTAATTCGCAAATTTTTTTAAACTAAAATTAAAAGATAATAAATGATTAAAAAACTAAAATAATAACAAAATTTAATTGCAAAACAAAAACATTAAATTTTCCAATAAAAAAAAAAGTGTTTTGCATTCTAGCAATTAAAATTTAAAGCACATTTACTGCTAAATTTACCAATTAAATAAAAATTAAAAAAAACTTTTAAACCCTAAAAAAAAAATAACAAAAAGCAGCCAAAAAAGGCATCCAATAATGAAGCCAATCACTGGATAATAGGATAAACAATTAAAAAAGAGCAATTACAATCGGGCCAACGAAAAAAAAAAAAAGCAACGAGGCCAATTAGTGTCGAATTCGGTAATCCGCAGCCAGTAAAAAAATTCATCGAGTTAACTGGTGGCAATTTAGCAAACGGTGAACAAGCGGCATGTAGTATGTAGCTATAACAAACCGAACCGGGCATTATATCGCTCGTCGGTGGTGGGCACATACTATACTCGTACACACTGTACGTGAAAAAGAAGGAAAAAAAGTTCTTCGACAGTTGGGATAGAGAGGAGGCTCTTGCGTGCGAAATGCGTGTGTATGCACTCTCTCCATACATATTGTATGCATTTCATCCATGTGCACATGGGGCCAGGTTCGAGGTTAATGACCCACTACTATACTAACTAACTCAACAGTCGGCTGCTTGGGATAGGACGTAAACTATACTATAGATTTTTACACACACACACACACACACACACACACACACACACACACACACACACACGTATCGTACTGTTTAATGTGTGGTTGTGTGTTACGTGTATGCGACATGTACAGGTGTATGTAGGTATTACGTGGATCGAGTGCGTGCACACGCGAAAAACAAGGAGGAAAAAAAGCGGCACACACAGCAGCAAAGCAGACACAGAGAGACGTAGAGAGATATGAGTGGAACGACGTCGACGACGACGACGACGACAGCGGTAGCACGAGAGAGGAGACTGGGAGAGGAAAAAATGATACGTAGTCCTGCATTCCTGCGTGTGCATGCTTTTTTAAGTGCACCGAGCCAGGCCTCATGGCTAAACGAAATACTGAGAAAAATTTATACTCGCTGCTGGAAGGCTATATTTAAAAAGGACTGCTCAGGGGGCGCTTTTTGAAGCGCTTCCATCGCTCTCCGATGCTATTAAATAATCATTTTTTTTTTAATTCAGAAAAATTTGAAATGTAATTATTAAATAAATTTTCACCAAAAAAAAAAAAGGACTGCTCAGGGGGCACTTTTTGAAGCGCCCGATAGCTCCGATGCACTTTAAGTTTAATGTTTTTCTAATGAATTATTTTGCTATAGAATAATCTTCATTTTTTTTTTTGAAAATTCAGAATAATCTTAATTTTTATAATAATAAATCAATTTTCATTAAAAAATAAAATAAAAAGGACTGCTCAAGAGGCGCTTTTTGAAGCGCTTCCATGGCTCTCCGATGCACTTAAAGCTTAATATTTTTTTATTAATTCATTTGATATAGATGTTATAGATTATTTTTTTTGAAAATTCAGAAAAATCAAAAATTTTATAATTCTAAAAAAAATTTCATTAAAAAAAAACTGCTCAGGGGCACATTTTGAAGCGCTTCCAAAGCTTCCGATACACTTACTTAAAGTTTAATGTTTCTTTCAAGAATACATTTGATATTGAACAATCTACTTTTTTTTGAATTCAGAAAAATCAAAAATTTTATAATCATAAATAAATTTTCAGAAAAATAACAAACTAAAAATTGAAAAACTTAAGAAATAAATAAATGCAGCATTGTCCTAATGATTATTACAGGTGTAAGTATACACAGACCGCATAAAGCTACGGGGAAAGAGAGACAGTTATCGTTATTATACACGGTTGGAATTAAGTAATGGCGCACTATTTCCAGCGATTGCTTTTCAAACGATATGACGACGACGACTAATTTCGTTATCGTTGCAGCAGCAAGCAAGCAAGCAAGCAAGGCACATCGAATAAAATGCATATCACAATACATATGCACACATAGACCGTGAGATACACGTTATATCGAGGGACTTTTTCCAAATATCATTTCGAGCATGCAAAGTGATCGGTGCATTAAATGGTTAGTAATGGGTCAACAACTCGCGCTGTTTCATAAATAAATCTCCACGGTATGTGTTGCATTTAAAAAGGGAGGCGCACAAGGAAAAGGCCAACAATCAATGAGCGTGCATAATGAGAAGTGTGTGTGTGTGTGTATCATTTGATGATGCTCTTTCGAGTGCATTTTGCGACCCAAAAGCACCCATTCAATAGATGCGTAAAGTAATCGATGACTGCTGCTATATCTGCTGCTCTTCAAACAACTAACATACATTTGCACTAACTATTCAAAAGTTCTTCAAAGCTCTTTAATTTTCCTCTATTTGTGCGCTTTTCCGTGGTTTTTATGTTGTTTTTTATGTTTTTTTTTTTTAAGAGTATAAGATGAAAATTATTTTTAAAAACTTTTTAAAAAGTTTCATTGTAACGAGGACCCAATGAAGCAAATGATAATAAATGCAATTAACGTATACATATATATAGAATGAAAAGGACAAAACAATAAAGATGTTAATTAAGGCAAAACCAAAAGGGAAATAAATTAGAGAACAATTGGAAAAGCATTATTTATGAAAGTTGTGTGGCTTAAGTTTTGAAGGCTTATCTCGAACAGTATCTAAGTTAGACAACTACAACAATAATAATGGTAGGATAGATATACACAAGAAGGCAGATATATAGTATGTATACACATAATACGTAATTATTAAATGTGCAGTGTATTGTGTTAATAATAACAATCGTAACATGCCGAGAGTAAAATGCACTTTACTTGTTGTTCTTGCACTCGGCTCACTATGCGTGTTCTCTCAAATCTCTCAGTGTTTGAGGACACGAACTTAAATACGTGTAATAGAGAAAAAATGTTATTAGGAGGGACGTTCTCATTACATGTCAACGAACTTGAAAATTGCACATTTTATTACAATAAAACAGCAACGAAAAATAAATACGCACACGATAGGTATATAGAATTTACTGCGAATTACACGACGAATCTTTTAATTAGAGTGTTAAAGTTTGTTAATTGCCATCATTTTCCGACCGGGGGGTTGTTCTTGCTTTATTAAATGCCTGCCTACTTAAAACTATAAGTCTCATTACACACTTGAAAATCAACCGATCGCTTGCTAATTACGCCGCTCTCATTAATGAATACGATCGCTAAATAAGTACAATTACGTATGTGATTTGCTTCTATAAGTGCATATCTCTGAAGACGGCTAATTTATATGATTCCATTGCATTTGTTAACTTTAATAAATTGCGGATTTCTGTATGGATTAATTAATTTATTGCTCATTGCGAACTATTCGGTTAATATTATTTGCCGGCAACTTTTTAGTGTCGCATAAATCGCATAGCAAATACAGATAGATAGGTGAAAACAAACGAATAAATAGTAAACGCATGACGGAATATTATTAATTAAAAATCAAGGCCTTATAGCCATTTTCATGCCAAACGACTCAACAAAAAATTCTTTGAGGAAGTGAATGAGATTTATTTACTTTTATATACAGTATGTCTTAATATATTAATCTGAAAATTAAATTGTTTCATTTATTTATAAATTAAAGTAAAAAAACTTATAATTTTTTCTTAATAATTTTAACAGGAAGAAAAACAAAATTAATAAACTTAAATTAAAGTAATATTTCAGCTTTCCAATGTAATAAAATTTGCATTAAATATTTAAATTAATACTTGCTTAGAAAAAAAAAAGTAGAAAAATTTCAAGGAATCGAAAAGCATCTTCCTTAATAAAGGCACACATCCTGTATATTTATCCGGTAATAACACTAACAACAATTACTCTTTATAATGACTACTTGCGTTACGATTTCGTAATTGCTTTCTGCTTTAATTATAAAGCTAGACAATTTCCAAAGAAAATATATTTATAGTATTTTATACGAAGTTACGAAGGAGAGGAAAAATCGCCGCCATAATTTCAACTTTCTGTTTGGCCGCATCACGAAACTTTTTCGCAAAGTATATACTCGGCAAAATAAAAAATAAAAAAAATTAAAGTGCAAATAAAAAGAAGAGTGCAATATTATAATGCAGTGCAGAGGCTATGGAACAATATTTACTTGGACGCACTCTAAGCAACAGAATATCAAAATTAATGCACGTATTTTATTTATACCCAGTAAAACCGTGGGGAAATTAAACTTTTCCCGCTTGCGCGAAAAATGCATGTGCACTCGTAACTGGACTAAAACACTCATATATACATACTCACACACACACACACACAAAATGCTACACTTACTATATACATAAAACCATTATATACTTGCAGTTATATGCACCTGAAAGTCTATACATACGTCGCATACTACGGAAAAGACTTATCAGAGGGAGAGAAAATGTACGTTACACATACACGCACGCAGGATCTCTGGTTGTGTGCAGTGGAAACTGGAAAACATCGAAAGAACCACTTCAATGCTTCTCAACGTTTGTTTGCATAAAGAGAAAAGCAAAAATTAGCTTCATTTTTGCTCTAACGTACTTATTTACTAAAAGATTCAGTTTTTTTACTAAAACATTTTTTAATGACGTTTATATGTATTACGATAATGAGGTCGGGAAATTGTATTTCCTAACCATTGAACGATCTAAGGGTGAGCAATGATGTCATGTAAATGAGGACAGGAAGTGCGCACTTTCTGGACTGAATTCAAAATAAATTAACAAAAAAATGTAGTATCAGAAAAAACATTAAATTATTTAAAAAATCAAATTAAAATTATTAAGAAACGAATCGAAACTTAAAAAAAAACAATAAAAATTTGAGAATATTAGCAAAATTATAAATTTTTCTAATGGAGGTCAATTAATGAAGTGAAAAGCGCAAGAATTAAGCATGACTTTTAGAAGCAGAAATAAAATAAATTTTATTAAAGGTTAAACGTAATAATTTCAATTAAGCAAACAAAGAAGAGACAATTCCTACGAAAACCTTGACGCTCATAATATTTACGATTCTTTCGTCGCGCGCACATATTTAATGCAATTTAATGGAAAACCGGAAACTTTCAATGAAAACTTATTAAATAAAAATTACCGTTACTTCATTTATTTTTAATCCTACATCCACTATACTAAAAGCAAAAAGGCAATAAAATCATAAATTCGTAATTAAATATTTCCACCGACTGACTGACTGACTGACTATTGTTAACGGTCCGTGACAACCAATCCATGCGACAGAATAGTGTAAAAAAAAAATTAAAAAATAAAAACAATAATTTCATTAACGACATCGGAACTGGCTAGATAATTAATAAATAACGCACAAAAAATAAATAAATAAAAACGTCAGAGAAAAAATGCAATTTTAAGGTTATTCTTTTTTTTTTAATTCCGATGCCGACTGCAGTTTTCGCATTATTATTAACAATACGAAGGACGATGATTAATTGTGGTCGTTTAAAGAAACCTCCTTTTATTTCCTTCTTTTTTTTGCTGTAAAAACACTAAAAAATTAATCAAATCACTTGCAGGATATTTCAATCAAAGTCTTTTTATTATTATTTTTTCTTTTTATATAAATTAAAATATGTTTTTATGGATAAAACAAAAATTATATAAAACATTTAAAAAAAATATTATTTTCGGAAATAAATAGTTTCTCAGCTTAATAAGTAATAAGTAACGAAAAACCAGTTAGCAATAAAAGCCAGCATCAAAATAGGTTTCTCTATTATATAAATTGTTCTTAACAACTGCCATGGCGAGTAATATAAAAGCGCGCTTCGGTTGTTTAAATATTTTTGCATACTTAAGAGAAGAAATAAATATAAGCGAAAACCTTGGCCAAATAGACATTTGTTGCGCGCTGGAAACAAACGGCGGACGATGGATTCCTCTCTCTTTTGACTTTGAATAAACCATTATTTCGTAATAAAAACTTTAATGCACAGTTTCGTAGCTTAATATACTAGCTAATAAAATGCTTCACGGCGATAAAGAATAATTAATTAATAATATGAACAGTTCTGCTACCGGCCGACCTACCAACCAACCGATTCGTCGTGTGAATAATTTCATTAAAGCCAAAAGAGTGTTAATTATTTATATCGAAACATAGTATAGATTTCTAATTGTCTTCTATATTGAAATCCATAAATTATTATTTCGTCTTTACTGTTTTATTATGCATTAATGATTAAAGTAAAGTATGAATACAAACAAAGTGAAACAATTAATTACATTCTATAGTTGAAGTTATAGTTTTTTTTTAAAGCGATTTATTTTTATTTTTTTTAATCTTAAAAAGCATTTTTAATTTAAAATTCAATTCATATATTTCAATTTCTGATTTCAAAATAAAAATCAAAAAAGTATTATTAAGCCCAATTAAGAAAATCAAATTATTCACAAAAAAAAAAAATGAAAATTGCATGCAAAATGCATAAAACAATACAATATAGTAATTAATATGCAACTATTATGTTTATTACCATATAGAATAGATACTGGTTGTTAGATAAAGACATAAAGAACACTCGTGTGCACACACATTCTGTGTACTTATGGACTTGTTGCATGCACATAACAACAAAAAGAAGATGCAACACATCTATATGTATATATAATGTGCACCAAGTGCACAATCTGCAAACAGAACCGTATCTGAATCAGATGGCCATATTTGTGCTACAGAACTCTAACTGCTAACACAACACACAATCAATTCAGCAAATTTACTAGTCGTCAAACTGTAGAGAAATTAAAAGAAAAATGAGCAAACTGTGATTACCTCGTTTGACTATAAAATATAAATTAATAAATCATTAATAAATTATCATTTACGAGCACTTAAATGTTTAAATTCCGCATTCGCTTGCCGCAGTTATAAGCGCTGCACATCGCATATGCATACGGCAACAGATAAACACATGACTTTATTATTGGAGCACACTTAAATAAGTGCAAAAAGGCCATTACGAGCCCACGTATATATGTAATGTAAGGAGCGCGAACGTTGAAAAAGTGCGCTGCGTTTTAATTGCGGGTTCCAAAGATATCGAACGACCACATCGATTCAAGGCAAAATATTTCTCTAATAAAAGGTTAGCCTTAATGTGACCTTATTAGCCATTCTTCGAGTCGAAATCGCGCGTTCTCTTTGTCTATATAGCTCCGACATATACACGAATACATTCAAAGGAGCTTTTTGTTTCGGACAACTTTTGAAATATACTGTGCATTTGTGTGTGTGCGTTTGTGTGTAGAAGTGCATTTCTAATGGTCGTCCATATACAGGATGTCATAAATTGCAATAAGTTAATTTCAAGCAGACATATTTTCAGATTTTTTATTCTCTATGGATGAATGATTGATTAATTATCGTAATTTATCTTTAACTTTTTAGAAACTATATGCTTAATCTAAATTTTTAATGAATTTTTAATATTTTTTTTTTTGTATTTTAATAAAGAATTTTTTCAGCTTTCTTTTTAATAAAGAGTTATAATAAAAATAATAAATTTTGTAAGAATAATGCAAATTTGAAATTCAAAGTTGCTTAAAGTTACTTCATCATAAACAAAAGAAGTTTTTTGTTGTTGTGAAAAATAGGCAATCAATAAAGAAACATTTAGGGTTGCCTCGGTAGAAGCGACTGAATGTGCACTATGCAACCGGTTTATTGAATTATAATTAAGCTTCCTAAAAACGTGTATTGGATTTGAAAAGATGGCTTCCTCCGGTATATATCTGCTAATAAAATTACCGATTCTTCGAATAACTAGCCATCCAACTAACGAAGGCGAACCAACCGACTTGATGTATAAGAAGGAAAACGTCGTCGGTTTTGCTTGTGTATCGAGCTTCAGCAGCAGCAGCCGCGAAAGCCGTTTGAAACTTACGCAGTCCAAACGAATATTCAGTATTCACATACATACAAGAGGTATTACACTATAGACAAAATGCAAATAAACAATTAATTAGTTTCATTGTCCTTCGTGTCGCTTTTATTGTAATGCGAAATTAACTCATTTATATGCGCTTATCTGTTGCAAATGTATACTTTGCTCGTTCGTACTGTCTACTATTTTTTCCTTGTTTTTTTTTTTTCCTTTTTCCTCCCTTCTTTTTCGCCCGTTTCGTGCCTCTGCGACGAAAGAGAAAAAAAAAACGGAATATTTTGTTGTTCGTTGCTGCCGCGGCTGCAATTGCTCGCAATAATTACTTGAAAATTTATTATTTATCTGCGCGCACCGGCTAATTGCGGATATCTTATTAGTTAAGGACAAACATTCGGAGCTCAATATACACCAAAGGCCATTATCACCTTGCGTTTGCATTTTAATTACCTATTAAGTACTACTATACTCTATTATCGTTTCATTTTTTTTTTAAACGTTCAACGCTTTTTTGCTTCTTTTCTTTTTGAATTTTTAACGGCCGCACAATTACTCGAGCTGCAGTTTAATATACTTTGTCAGTGGACGCAATACAGTGGAAGTATAATGGATAATGTAATTTTTTGAACTGAATTTTGCATTTCCATTTCTGCTGAGATTTAAGTGCTTTGCGGTATGGAAAAACTAGGATAACCTTGGATTTGTATTTTAATTAGCCATTAATATTGCGATTTGGTTTTTTGTTTATTTCTGCCACGTAATTGCTAATTAAATTTGTATTTCAGTTTGTCAGTTGTTTTTTTCAAATAAAATACATTTATTATTATTATTATTATTATTCATCACAAAAACAAAATCAATTAATTTTAATATTTTAGTAAAAAAATGTCTATTTCTAAATAATGTAGGTACTATAATATTGTCGAAAACAATAGAAAAAAATATAAAGAAATTAATTTTTAAGTGTTTTCTTCAGAAAGAAGTGGCAGCAATAAAATTTAATTGGCTCAATTAGGGAGTCTTGAAACAAAGAAGAAAACAGCAAAAATAAAAACAAAAACAATGGTCGATTGGAGTCGTAAGACATTTTTGAGCAACATCAGCTCAGAAAGAGCTAAGAGGAAAACAAAATGAAGGCCTTTAATTGGAGGTAATGGAGCTTAGGAACCAACAACCAATTCAAGGCTATCCACAAACTAGTTTTAGATTAACTGTTGGTTAGAAATCGCCTCCTTCTTTCGTTCGCCGTAGCTGTTCCTCCATTGCCGACGTGAAAAAACCTCTTTTTAAGTCGACCATGATGTTAGAAAAAGATATATGCCGAGAGCGCGCAGATAGTTTGAAGGTCCCCGGTTTCTATTACTCTGTGCGCCTTTGCTGCTGCTGCTCTGCTGCTGCTGTTGCAACTATTTCGCTGCTCTCTAACCGCAGCAACAATTTCGTACACAGATGCAAAAAGCCAAAGAACCGAAGAGCCAAAGCCGGAGCAACAGCAGCGGCCCGGCAACATACATACAAGAGAGGAAAGACGGAGCGCACTGCATGGGGTCTCCGTGTGATTCCGAAGAGGAGAGCGCGCGTCCGCCGCAGAAAGATTTTAATGGCGACTGACAAAACCGACAGATTTATAACGTTCTATTGCAACCGGAATAATCCCAAAGATCTATTATATATATATATATATATATATATACAGTACGTTGCTAGGTTGTTCGCTAGCTATGCCCAAGATTATTGTCGTTCTAGTCGCCGTGGCGATATTATGCAACTTGGCAAAAGAAAGGCCAGCTGTCTGATAGCAAGGCATAATAAAAATAATTACAGGCTAGGTTCGATCGTAAATAAATTAAACGTATTAAGCAATATAACTAAGTTCGCGGCCAAACTGACGGTGGTGGCACATTTGCCTTTTATTTATTAAATTTAATTATTGTTGCTGCGCTCCTGCGAAACGTATATTTTCCGCGTCTGCCGCTTCGATGTATCATTAGTTTGAGCATTTCACAAATAGTTCGCTTTTAAAAGACACGTCATTTTTACTTTTAAACTTCATTACCAATGCATTCTATATTAGTGTCTCGCCTTCAAACTTCTTAATATTTCATCAAGCGCTAAAATACTTTAAAACAAAGAAATTTCCTCGCAGTAGTTTCTTATTTTATTTTACTTGCCTGTTATTTTAACTTTTCATCTTAATATATTTAAATAATCAAAAGCTTTTATATTGTTCCAATCAGAACACTTTTTATCTATTTCAAACAATTTGTAAAAGAAAATCAAAATTTGAAAATGTTTATTTGAAAACTTTACTTCTTTTGGTATTTGATTAATTATTTAATGTAATTAAAACATTTTTACAAATTTCAGAGCTTAAATTCAACTAATAAAAATAAAAATTACAAAATTATGAATAGTCAAAACAAAAATTTATTTTTTAAAATTTAAATTCTAAAAACAATTAAAATAGCCATCGACCCAGTACAACAAACGCGAGAGAAAAAAAGTACTGTTTGAAGGCATCAGAAGATATCAAATTAATTTTAATAAAGTCCCTTTGACTGGTCACACAAATAAAGCTTCGAAACAGAAAGAGACAGAGTATTTATGCAGTACACAAGATGTAATCTCCTCATTTCGCTCGTCAATCTATTCTAATCTCAATGCCAGTCTTGCCATGCACTATTATACACTTTAAATGTATGCACACTCTTCTAAGATTCTTACAGTTAATGAGTCGAAGCCAGTTTCGTGTTAATAATTAACTGACCGCCGGCGAATCTAATACGTGACGAAGATAGTTTCCGACAGGCGCAACAGATTATTATTATTATTATAAGCCTCTTTCTGTGGGCACTGCGAGAGCAACAAAAAGAATATATATATTCGCGCACACATTTCTTATTTATTCTTATTCTCTGTGTATACGTATAGCAGGCTCCAGCCCATCAGCTAGCATCCACAACAGTACCGAAGAATATGTACAACGGCCACACGAAACTCTACGTACTGCCCAACGAAAAAATGCAATGCGAAAATACCTTTTGCACAATAAGAGTTAAGTTAGTGGAAACTTAAAGATGTATTTCTCAATAGAAACACGCACTCAATTATCTGTTCTTCGGCGAGTAATTAATTGCTTTGCATTAATATTAACGGACGGTACCATTAAAGTGTGAGTTGCATCAATTGTCAGTTGCAGCGATGACTCAAACTTATAGAAACTTAAAAAATAAGGATATTATTTTTACATTTTTTTTTTCCTATTTCTTTTCCTCAATAATTACAATTTTTTATCTCTGGAAATTTATGTTTGCTTTATTTAATCATTTTAGCTGTATTTAATGTTTATTATTGCAATGAAAAAGCGCACCTTTGAAACAATAAAATTGGAAAAAAAGCCCGCATGAAAAGAAGAAATAAAAAATATGTTTGCATCAATTATAAACAAACAAATAAATGGACGGAAATAAAATTGGACGGATTTACGTAGTAAAACGCGATGGTGAATACATAAAAAAAAAAAAACGAGAGAGCACAGACCAAACAGCTTCGTCCCTTCGAGTCGAGCGATCAAACTGAAATCAAACTGACTGAACCAATAAATACGCTTCGTCTGTCCTAAATTGGTTTATGTAAATTTATTTGGATTTTTTACTGAGGACACACAGTGGTGGCGGTGGTGGTTGTACAGTTGTTTGTGCCATAGGCATAAACACAGCAGAGAGTGCATAGCGTGGGCACTTATTCGCTAAATAAAATTTTTTGTTTCCTTCGGCTAATAAACAACAAAAAGCGATGCAAAAATCGGCCGCATTGCAAACGACTGTCAGTGCGAAAAAAATGCTCTCTGCGCTTTTTTCCAGATTATATTTTTGCAGGTTGCACCGCACCAATACAAACGCAAAAAAAAAATCTTTACACGTTAGGGCTTTGCATTTGATCGAAGCCGCAATTTTTTCTACTGTTTTTGCCCATACAGTTATACATCACTGTGTGAAAAACGGCCGCAAAAAGTGCACCAATAATAACAATAATGCTTTGACAAAACAACAAACAGGATCTGAAATTAGTTGGCGGATAAAACGTCAACGTGCGGTATATGTACATATAAAAGGACGAATCAAATCCTTTTTGTGTTATGCGATTTACAGAAACAAAAAAAAAAGTAACGAAAGCGCAACAGGAAAAAATTCTCGGCGCGCACTTTTTTTATTTTAAAAATAAATAGGTTTATGAAAAGCACACGCATCGGCTTGTTAACCGATTTAAAATGCGCGCACGATATATAAAAAATAAATACCTAAGTAGTAAATCCGTGAAACAAACATATGAATAATTTATTAAATAAATAATTGAAATGAAAATGCGCACGGCAAATCCGCGCGCCAAAGCGCTTTTTGCCATCTTGTTTTTTTTTTCTTTTTTTTTTTCTTTTCCTGTATATGTGCTCATATTTTCTGTGCCGACAACTATACGCAAACACGAAGAGCAGCAAAAAAGTCGCGAGCTTGAAACGAAAATTCTGCGAGCTTTTTCAGTGATGAGCACAGAAAACGGGCAAAAAGTTAGATAATTTTCGGTTCGTGGGAACAAATGACGACCTACATGTCTAAAGGTCGTTTGTAATTACCTTTGCGTATAGTATACGTAAGTACGCTTCACATAAATGAATTCTAAATTAATATTAATTGCTAATTGTCCAATACACGTTAATCCATCTAATTGATCTCAATAATGTTCCGCGGGAAAATGCAAATATTTTGCGCGGTGCCGTTAATTGCACCTCATATCTGTCTGCCTACGTCAATTTAAATTTAAAAATCGCAAACGCTTTTCATTATACATTATTATTATAATAATTATTTGGTATTCGTAGCAGATGGTCCTGGTCATTACAAATACCGATGGGTAATAAATTGTTTATTTTATTTTTCAGACGAGAGAAGCGAGTTTATTGCTTTTACAATATTTTGTTGCTTCTCATATGCTGAGATTTTTAAATGCGATTTTAATTTGAATATGAAGCCAAGGAGTGCTGTTGTGTGTGTATTAGGAATTTTAACGACTTTTTGTCTACACTTTAATTTTTTTAATTAATTTTACTACTTTGCTTTTCTATAAAATCAAATATTGCGCAAAAGCAGATGCGTTTTTTATTTTTTCACCCTGTTTATTTTTTTCGAAGATTTTATTTGTCTTTTAACAGTCATTGTAATTTCATTTTAAAATTCGATTAGCTGTAGTCTGCAAATGTTCTGTAGATTTATCAACGAATAAATAATGCATATTGCATACTTTATGCGGTTTTTGCTTCGTTTTTAGCTTGATTTTTTATGTTTTAAGATTAGGAAAGCAATTACAAGCAGTTTTTTTATCAATCAAATTAAAAGGAATTTATTGGGTCATTATGTTAAAAAAATAGTTTTTAAAAATATAATTACAGTAAATTTTTAAACTAAAATTTTTGGCGAATAATTTAAATGCCGGATGATTCAATTTTAATTTATGGGTTCCTATTTCATTGCATTTTTTGCAAGTTTAAGCAAGTACAAAATTTATGAATTTATTATTTGTGAAAAATTGTAAATAATAATAATAAAAATTAAATTTTCTTCGTTAGTTAGAAAAAGTTAAAAATTACATCACAAAAAAATTGATATAAAAATGTACCCCGACTTATTCTGCAAATAAAAAGTTAAAAACACAAGGCTCATCGCACGTAAATTTCGATAGATGTTTCATATATAGTCAAATACAAAATAATCGACATTATTGTGGTGATTTTTGTGTTTCCTTGGGTGCAAATTAGCATCATTACGATCCGAAAGCGACGCCTAAATACATGAATTTAGTGTGCGTTGTGCATTGTTTGGGTCCGCGCGTCCATTAAAAGCGTTTGCGTTTGCCTAATCGCTAGAAGTCACGACTTTTATTATTGTAAAATAAAATATACGATGACACCTATACACGCTCTTAGATGTCGTCTTAAATTAAAAGCGCGCACAGCGACTTTCGAAAGTTTTCGCGCGTTTCACCGAGCGCTACTATAGTTACCATTCGCGCCACCGAAGCGATGCCCGAGCCCATCATCAACAGAACCATCAACCGGGATAGAAGCTTCCGAAAGAAGCGACATATTCGAAAAATTAATTTTCACCGAAGGGAAATAATTCGTCCCGTGTCTCCGTGTCTCTCTGCACCCTCCGTAATTGCGGCTTAACTGTGCGACCCGACTGGCTCAAACAATAACTGACGCACACCGAACAATAATTATCTTTTCATCTTTTTCATGCATACACTCTTACAGTTTCCATTCGCACATCCAGCAGCAGTCACATACATACATACATACAGAGGCTCAGAGAGGAATATAGAGACACGAAAAAGGATGGAAAATGTATGAGAATCAATTGGAAGCCGTAATCGATAATTTTAATTTAACCCGGAAATTTCTTCTGTCGCTCCGTACACATCTGCAGCATAGTTCCGGACTTAAAAATTATTATTTTTTGTGTTTCCCATTAAAAAGTAAACAAACCGACTAGCCAACCAATGAAGGAGCATCGGGGGCATGAGTAGATTACTGATTAAATTCACCAGGCGGTATTAATTATTTTTCAGACAGTCTAGCTCTTTTAAAACAACAGAAATTAATTAATTTGTTTGTTTCCCCGTTCGATCGTGTATTGTAATATTATTCATTTTATCTGCTGATGCATATTTTGTATCGTTTCTTCATTCATTAATTATTCACTAATGCAAAGGATTCCAAAGGCTTTTTTCCTTGTATTAATAAATGTTTCAAAAACAAAATTCAGTTGGAAGTTATTAATTAAAAGAATTCAGAATGCTAAACAGAAATACAAAAACAACAAAATGATAATTTCTTACCGGACAAAAAAATATGCAAAACTGTCGATTGCATGTATATCCAAAAACCAAATGCATATACCCGAAACAAATGAAAATAACAATAAATATTTGATTTTCAACAAATTTTTCATATATACTCAATTGTTTTGTCGCCCTGACACAAAGATATAGCGTTCGCAAAGGGTAAAGTATGTTAGTAATTGCAAGCGTTCATTAATTTTGTTTGTCGGTGTGTTTTATACCGTGGGGCATGCAATTTATCCGTAAATGGGGTGCATTTCGTATGAAATATTTATTAATTTGGCTGAGGCGGCTGCAAACCACTACTACCACCGCCACCACCATCATCGCCGCCGCCGCCGTCGCCGTCAACACAACCACCATCG